>JAUEKU010178287.1:0-10541 GCA_032274805.1 Gypsophila paniculata | reverse complement strand
GTATCACCCCGTGGTATTTATGTCTGTGGAAACGCTACGACAAATGCTGGCCTTACAGTGGCCGTTGTAAAGGATCGCATGACAAGCGACTATGCTTTTGAGGCTGGTACTTATTTTGTATGCTTCTTTGACTGCATGCATTATACACTGTTTGCCTTGTATCTGAACTCAAAGCGCTTAGTCACTACCTCCAGTTCTTCAAATAATTATCGATCATTTGAATGTATTTCAATTTTTTTTTTTCCTGTGACTGCTTTATATGCCGAAGAGTATAGCTTATGCCATCTAGGAGAAAATTGCGTTTGAGGCATTGAGATTGATTTCTCTGAACTCAGTATATAACATCGATATGCATCTACCCACCAGATTTTAAGTACCATTGAAGAACTGTAATTTCATTTTTAGTTTCTTTTGAGTCTACTCACTATGGAATCAATTAGGAGTTTTTAGAAGGGAGCGTTGAACATCTTTGATTATTCTTTTAATGATTGTTATATTAATTGTTTAGACGTACTTTCGGTAGATGGTCATGTTGCTAGCAAAGTATGTTTATGCTTGTTGTGCTGGTCGCAAGCCTTGCTGTAGGTTTGTCACGGCTAAACGAGTCACACTTTATGGACATGAATCAAAATCAGAAAATAGTTACGGCATCCTTTTACAACAACGTATATTACTTTGACCCTTCGCTTTTGGAGCTAATCCTGTGTTTGACCAATACTTAAGGATATGGATATGGAATCTGTACACGACATTTACCGTCGGATACTTCTAGTTGCTAATGTAAAGTGAGGCAAAGTAAAAGATTTGACTCATGGAAGACGCATGCTATATAATGTTGGCCATAAATCAATTTTTAGATTTTGAACGTGAAACCATGTTACAGCGGATGTGTAGTTACTCAGAGAAGGATCAGTTAGAAAGAGATGATCATGGGTAATGTAGGAGTTGCGCATGATGTGGAAGAATCAGTTAAGGTGGTTTAGGATTGTGAGACAGAGGCAAATGAGGCCTCAGTTAGGAGGCTTGATAAATGGGGAAGAAATATGATTGTGACGTAGTGGAAAATCCGAGAATGGATGGTAAAAACGATATGCTTTTGGGGACTGAAAAATATCAGTGGCCTTATAAAGAAGGATTGATTAGAAATTACAGGATTAGGGTGAAAGTTAAAGTTGTGCCTAGGATTTGGGAGAGTAAGGCCCCAACTAGGATTGTCAGAGGTTGAGGAAAACAAAGAGAACATGGATACCGAAACAATGAGTCTAAGGGATCAAAAAAATAATGGCGTTGGAGGAATGGATTAGAATAGATGTAGAAGTTTGATTTTTCTTTCGAATATTATCATCGTGGTTCCAATGCTTCATGTGAGCCGACACCAAATCATTTATAGCTTCTCTGTTATATTGTTGTTGTAATCATTATTTGGTGTAGCATTTGGACTTGAGTACCGTCACTTAATAGCATTATGAAATTTAAAAATCAAGAGTTCAGTAAATTATACTACGTAGTGATTATACTGTCACATTGTCAGTCCTTGTTTTGTGCTTTTATCCAATTGTTTTAGAAGATCTTAAGTATGCTTTCCTGAAAGGTATTATCTGTTTCCTTCAGGTGCTGTTGTACTTGCAGACCGTGGACTATGTTGCATTGATGAATTTGATAAGATGTCTGCAGAACATCAGGTTTCCCTACCCTTTATTATCTGAAGACCCATCACCTTTTTTTTTTTTCTTATTTATTTATTTATTTATTTATTTATTTTTTTTGTGTTTGTGTGTGGGTATGGGTATTCTAAATCACAGGAGTCTTAACCTTCTCTCCTTACCTCATAAAAACCACAGCTTTTGTCATTTCTCTGAGAAAAGATTCCCAACTATCCTTTGATTAAATGTTTAGATACTAATTGAAAACTCGAAAAGGAACCTATTATTTGAACCTTTTCCAAAAGAAAACACATGTGCTTCTGAGATGATACCCCGTAAGACCATTTTCGTTTATACTCTAATATGCATTTATTTATTGTCGATCTTACAATTTGCAAGTGTAATGCGGTCTTTCATGAGACTTACTCTAAATAATTAAGCAGATTTTTGAGGTATATGGCTTTCCTATTTCAGATGGGTCTTAAAATCTGTTATTATTGTGTTTTGTTTCATTCGTTAACAACTTTTTAGACGAAGGGGATTTAAGAACAGTTCAAGTGAAAGCTTTGAACATCCCCAATCTAAACCCATTGACTTCGTGTTACTTGTGGTGTTCTTCTTAATTTTTTTCCCATGCCCTGAAACTCTAGGCTCTGCTAGAAGCAATGGAGCAACAATGTGTCTCTGTCGCAAAGGCTGGGCTTGTAGCAAGTCTATCAGCTCGGACTACTATATTAGCTGCAGCGAATCCTGTTGGCGGTCATTATGAGTAACATTCGTCCTTACTTTGCTCATCATTATTTCATTTGCTCTATAGTATAAGTTTATGATATCAATTAATGTGTTGACTGTAAAACAGATATAGTTTATCTTGCATTTTTTTTAAATTGTAAAATGAACTCACAAACAGAGATGCTAGGCCTCGTCAATTATTAAATTCCTTTCAACAGCTGGAAACACCTACGTTCATTGGTCTTAAAGAGTCTTTCATAACTAGTGCAGCTTAGTAAAAATGTCTCCTACTGAACCCAGTTATTTAATTTATTTAATTTTCAGTCGTGCGAAGACTGTGAATGAAAACCTGAAGATGAGTTCTGCTCTTCTTTCAAGATTTGACTTGGTTTTCATATTGCTGGATAGACCTGATGAACATCTGGATAAACGGCTTTCAGAGCACATAATGGCTGTAAGAAATCATTTGACTGTCTTTTGCTTGTGTTCTTTACTGTTGTAGCTTTGTGTGAACTTATAAACATGGCGAGATTTCATCGTCCTTTGCTCTTGCACATTTCTAGTTTGTGTCGGGTATGCCTGATCATATGGGCTAAGGTGGAGAAGGAACTGGCAAGTAATTTGGATTGGAGAGCAAATGTCTTTCTTTAAATGATTTCATACGCAACTCAGGAAAATAGGATTATGAATCTGATGTAGTACCTCAAATTCTCTATTTTCCGAGTTTTCTTATAAAGTTTTTGAGCTTTTGTGAGAGTTTGTAACAAAGCTCAAAAACTTTATACATATACTCAAAAACTTAATGAATGATGTATTACATATACTCAAAAACCTGTAAGAGGTTTTCCGTATTGTTGCCAAAAAAAAAAAAAACGATGTATTACATCTGATTGTGCAACTCAGGCATGCAACCAATGTTGACAACTGAGCTCTTATTGAAGTGAATGGCATATTCGAATAACGGTCTTTCTTCTATAACCATTAATACTGTTAAGAACAGCATTCAAGTACTTGTTACAATGAGGTCGCCACTGGTGCTACCCTTCAACTGCCATATTCAATTAATCTCTAACATCCTGAGTTCTCTTCCTTTTTCTCCTTAAAATTAAAGTCTGTAATCAACAGTGTCCAATTATTGAAGTTGTCTACTGCCTTTGTGGCTCAACCTATCTCCTTCGTGCCGCTGTGCTATGCCTTTGATTTTCTTGGTTTATTTGTTATATTAAGATTGGTGTGTTTGGTTTATTGTTCTGTTTACTGAGGTTCTTTGTGGTTGTCATTTGGCCAACTAAAGGTAGATCTTTTTTCTTTGAGGTGGTTGATAGGTCTATGTTGTTGCAGAATGTAGTAGCGGCCGTAGTTGGTGGGTTAAATCCCCTAAAAGAGCAGTTGGTTGTGCCGGTGAAGTTATGACGACTTTAGCTATCAATGCAACTTTGGTACTGTAACTGTAGAATTTTCTCTGGGGTCAATCTGAGCGGTTGGCTTTTAGATTGACCATTGAAGTCAAGGGATCTGAGTGTTGTGTATTAGTACCAATTACTTCTTCTATTTATCCTTGGAAATCGTTTTTATTATGTTGTTGCAAATTTGCTTGATCATAGTTCAGACTCCTTTTCTTGAATTGGAGTGCAGTTGTTTCTGTTCACCTAAGGGTACCAATTCAACGAAAGCCCCTCTCAACTTTCATAATAACAGATGATGGTGCTTCATTGTTTCTGATTTGATCAATTAGTCAAATGTCATTAGCAATGTACTATAATTAGAGAATCACGGTAAATGTTTCAAGGAACAGAGGAGCTTGGTGATATGTCTCCTAGTTGCTAGATTTGTAGTTGCATTGGGTCTATTAATTCTAGTGATTTAACTCCAGCTCTTAGTGAGATTGTGGGTGTGAAGTCTGGTGTTTGTATTCAAGATGGTGTCTCTCTCTTTATCATGCAGATTTGTGGGTGTTTCTGATGGAGTTTCCTCACATTCATCGTGTATTAAGGCTTCTTTTGCAAAATGCAAAGAGGTGTATAATTGATTCATGATATCGTAAGCATACCTTCTAATGCGGATGTGGTTCATGGGCTAATTCTTTTCTTGGGATCACTAAGAAGAAAGAACATTCATCCACGGTAGTGGTATCTTTTTGGGTAGAGGCTGGTCTTAAGCCATCAATCTCTGGAAGAAGCCCCATTCGTTCCCCCTCAAACTCTAATTCGGGACATTCTACCAAAGGATGTCAACTATTGTCCCATTAGTCTTAAAATGAGTTGATGCTTTAGTGTTGGATCTTGGATGACAGTGTCTTGGAAAATGATATATTTAAAAGATTCTACAAGTTTCAAGCCAAGGTGGGAAATTAACATGTTTAAGAAAGTTATTAGAATCTTGGAAGGTATTTTCAAAGAAGGGCGTCCATGGAGGTGTTTTATGTTTTGTTGATTCAGTTATGTTGTATAATGTCTTAAAAATGGTGTCTCTCATAGTGCTTTTTAGGGCCTAGTTTTGATCTTGGTAGTTTTAACATCGGTTGAGTTTTCATATTCTTTAGTGAATGTTTTTGTACTAGCACAGCTACTGTTATGGCTATGTGGGTGTTGCAATTTCGTTTGTTATGATATGCCTCTTTTTCTTCGTACATATAACCAAAATATGGTTCTTTCTTTCGCAGCTTCATTCTGATTATGGAGATAAATCCTCCACATTCAAAAAAATCTGCCGAGGTGGTGTGTGCATTAGTTTGTCTTGGTAGTCCGTCCGTTTTTATCATGCCAAATTGCTACTGACAAAACATATTCTACCTTATGCAGGATTGCAAAGCTCAGGGCAAACAGATGTCAGTGGAAAAAGCGAGACCTTGGTTTCAAAGTTGAGACTAGACCCAAAGAAAGACAGTGAATTTGTCCCACTTCCTGCTTCTCTCCTAAGGAAGTATATTGCTTATGCAAGGACTTTTGTCTTTCCTCGGTGAGCCAATAACCCTTGTACTCTGCTTGAGCCTTTTTATTTTATCAGGAATTTCACCAATTGTTGAGGACTTTTGGCTTTTTCAATGATGAAAATAATACTCCGTACCTGTAGAGAAAGGAGGATGCTTCTAATCATTGTTATCTGCTTGAGCTGTTTTTCTCAGGATGTCAAGGTCAGCAGCAGATATCCTGCAGAATTTTTATTTACGGTTGAGAGACCGCAACACTTCAGCGGATGGTACTCCTATAACTGCAAGGCAGCTAGAAAGTCTAGTAAGGCTCTCAGAGGCTCGTGCTCGGATAGATTTGAGAGAAGAAATAACCGAACAAGATGCTTTGGTAAGTATAAACAAGAGAGGAACATCTGTTAATCATTGAATTTTGCTGACTCAAAACTGGCCTGGAAATAGCTTGATGAATAACTCCAAGATTATGCTTCACCACTAACAATCTCATCTCATTGAGATGATACAACCAGTGCTTCATGGTAATAAAAACAGAGAGAAGCAGATACTACTTGTGTGTGCTTGCGTCGATGTCTTTCAATGCAGAGGTTTGTAAATGGTGTTCGTTAGGAATGTGAGATGCTATGATGGTAGCCACAAGAGTACCTATTATGCTCAGCATCTCACCTTTTTCTTTTTTCTGTTTGTCTCAATGAAATTACAGGATGTTGTAGAAATTATGAAAGAATCCCTGTACGATAAGTATGTCGATGAACATGGAGTTATTGATTTTGCTCGTAGTGGAGGAATGAGTCAGCAGAAGGAAGCAAAGCGATTCTTAAGTGCCCTGAATAAGCAATCAGAGTTGGACCAGAAAGATTGCTTTTCAATATCTGTATGTTATTTTCATTTCGGAAACTTTCCTATTACAGAACATATAGTAATAATGTAAGTATAGCATAATGAGGAGGTTGTTCGTCTTCTCACTAGCTTGTATGTTTTCCCATTTCAGGAAATATATGGTCTGGCTGATAGAATTGGTCTAAGAGTTCCAGATATCGATGTATTTGTGGATAATTTGAATACTGTTGGTTTTTTAATAAAAAAAGGACCCCGGACATATCAGGTACGTACATTACTTATTTACTTTCAGCGTGACATATATCAGAATGACAGTCTCTTAACTGGAATCTAAATCGGTTGTCCGTAGCCTTTGAACATGTTAATCGTTCAAGTTCACGATTTCATTGCTTTATAGGTTTCTGCATCAGCATTTATGTGCTAGTAGCCTAGTACTGTGTCTATCTTGATTGTTAACAACAATGCTTTTCACATGAGCTTTTATCGTGATAATATGAGAACTTTAAGCAAATTTTAACCCGTTTCTTTTACGCTGATGTTTTGGTATGTCCTGTGTTTAGCTGCCGTCATCTTCTTATGCAAGAAGCCAGTCATCAAGGTCTAAAGCCTAGACTTGAGCGGGGAGATTTTTGATGACTCTGAAGACAGACTGTACAGTGGCCTTGCAGAAGCATACCATTACTAACTACAGTAGTTATAAACATCAGCGTATATACACAGTGCAGGTTAGCACTTCTTATATGACTGTTGAATCGAATTAGAGTTGCTTTGGCTTTCTTCCCGTATTAGACGTGGGAAATCTGTGTAGTTTCGAATGAGTACATTATATGTGACGTCATTCCTGAACGAAGTTGGTGTCTTTCAGCACCTCCTTCATCAACAGTAAAGGTGATGACGAAAGCTGTTTTTTATTCAGTCCAGTCTGTTGCAGCATTTTTTTGCCCCAGGGTTCGGCAATAACTGTTCTACAGAATTTAAAATGGCGATCCCCTCTTTAAACTGACACTTTCGCAAGCAAGTCCACTAGAAATCAACAATCAACAATTCGACGTCACAAAGGACATTAAAATACACAAATATGCACTTTTAACCATACGTCCATACGTATTTGGTGAAATTATAGCATGAAAGGAGGTACACTAAATTACTCTTTTGCTCAATCTGAGCTTTAAATGCATGGAATTAAAACTGTCCTTTAAAAACAAGGCTATAATTGTCATTATACTCGTTTTATGTTTCTATTTGCCAAAATTAGAAATTTTAACAATCTATTCGAACGATTCGAAAAGAAAATGTTAACTATCAAATATCAGTCAATTGAAATGACGGATTGCATTTGTTATTTTGTATTACCTACACACTAAAATTGATTATATCATTCGTGCATCTACAATGAATAATAAAATAGCAGTCAAAAAAAAAAAATGAATAATAAAATGGAGCAACACACGATAGTCTTCGATCTTTTCTAACAAAGAAATCCTTTTTTCTCGAATTTACTATACACAACAAAGTTCTCATTCCCTTTTTCGTTTACAAGTGTACACATTTATCTAATACATCTTCTGTCCCGATTATCTACTTGCCTTTTAGGTTACAAGAATTTCAAGCGTAGATAACAATTGACCAAAACAGAGGGAGTACAAACATTCTCGTGGATATCGTTCACATACATTATCGGAATACGTATACACCAATAGTCCAATACCCTGGTTCCTTGGGTTACTAATTAAAATGTCAGTCACCGTGATCAACATTCCATTCACTCCCATAATACTCATTAGGCAGCCCCAACCAAAACTTAAATGCTTCTGCGGCTCTCTTTTTATCGCGCCTCCTGTCCTGCCTCGCCTGTGAAGCGTGCTTACTCGTAAACATCCTCGAATGCATCTCGACATAAATCCTCGTAAACTTTGTTTTATTGGGCGATATTCCGTTCTCTTCCATACACGCTACAATCTCCAATGCCTTTATGAAGAAAGCGGCCCTCACGCAGATATCAGCCAGTGTATCAAGCAGCCCTTCATCGGGATATATCCGGGGTGGCACCGATGGATCAGTTGTTTTCCCGTCTCCTCTTGGGGCGCATCTCTCCTTCACCTCATTCCACAGAAGTAATGCTTCCCCCGGCTTCCTAGCTAATGCAATCCCGTTAGCTAGGCTGCCATAAGTAGACACATTCGGGTGGAATCCGTACTCCCTCATCTTCTCAACCACCTTCTTGGCTTCTTCGATGAGACCCATCCGACAATACCCTTCAACTAACATATTCCAAGCGACTTGATCGACTTTCACTCTAGGGTCCTTCAACATCTCATCGAAAACTTTATTAGCCAATTTGGGTTGCCCCGACAGAGCAAACGCCTTCATCAAAGTGGTGTAACTAATTTTAGTCGGGGCAATCCCTCGCACTCTCATCTCATTGAAGTACTCGAGAGCACCCGCGCTATCATCCACCAAAATGCACCCATCAATCATCGTATTATACGACACCACATCAGGCAGTATACCCACAATGTCGGTCATCTCCCGCATCAAATTCTTCGCTTTCTCAATCTGCAATTGCTGGCAATAGCCCTTCAACAGAACATTATAGGTCACCAAATTAGCAGCCACACCGATCTTATTCATCTCGACTAAAACCATTCTAGCCCTGTCCATAGACCCCGCTTTAACAAGAGCAGATATGACAGTCGTATACGAAACATGATCGGGGTGACTCGTACTGTCCTCTTGATGCCTCATAGCCTCTAACATACGCACAGTATCAGCCACCCTCCCCGCCTTCATATACCCCTTCATCAACGTCGTGTACATCCTAGAATTAGGCTTATATGTTCTCGGTAACAACAAATTAGTCGGCGCATCACGAATCGTCCTAGGAATAATCTTCTCAAACGCATCATTTTCAGGCTCATTTTCTCCGCTACCATCATCTTCACTATCACCACCACCATCATCATCGTCAACAACAGCAGCAGCCAATTGTGCGTCCCTGAGCACTTTACAGACGTCCCTCCGACCCTCACGCAACGCCTGAACCAGCTTCTCAGCAGTCCCCAAATCCCCGAACCCAATATAACCCGCAACAAGCGAATGCAACGTAGTCACACACGGTTCGACACCCTTACTAATCATCAACTCCAACACACTCACAAGCAAGTCCTTCCTACCAACCCTGGCACAAAATTTAATCACCACATTATAAGTAAGCGCATCAGGAACGACACAAAACTTGGACATTTCATCAAACACCTGGGAGAACAAACCAAAATCACCTAAATTGGCACAGGCATTAAGAGCACCATTAAACGCCCCCGTGTCAGGCCTAGAGGACCCCACCAATGTGGGGTCCTCGTCCTCGACACGACGAATACGTTTAAGAATCGAAAGAAAGAGCTTGATTGATTGAGTGGGACCGTCGTCGGGGGAAGAAGCAAGCTTAGTGACAACAGAACTCCAGGCCTTAACATGGGGCAAATAGCCAGAGTTAATCATGAATTTTAGAATGGAAACGGCGAAAAGAAGGTGATTAAATTTAATGGCGGAGACGACGAGGAGGCCGAGGGAGTTGGAGTCGAGACGGTGGAGTTGGTTGGAGGTACGGAGGCGCGTGAGGATGGACTGGGCGCGTGAGAAAGAGGAAGGGGTATTTTGGTAAGAGAGTTGGGAGACCAGGCGGCTGAGACATGTTGGGTCGGGGAGGTCGGGGTCAGTTTGGTATACTTGGTACGCTTCGTCGGTTTTGCGTTGACGGAGGAGCGTGAGGAGTGGGGTTGTGGGGGTGGTGGCGCGTAGAGCGCGTAGAGCGCGTGGAGGGGCGCGTGCAGGGAAAGGGGTGGAGGGTGAGAGTGGGGGTGGTGGAAGTGAGAATGAGAGGGGTGTGGTCATAGTGAGAGAGTTACATTGGGTTGGTAGGGAACACTACAAGTGAAGTGAAGCGCATGGCCATTTTTGGAAGTATGATTTGATTTTTGGTGGTTATGGATGGATGCATTACGTTGTGGATATTACGCCACTACACCACTTTTTTCGTTGGACGTGTTCCCGTATTTTATTCGGCGCAATTACTCTCTCCATTTCATTCATAAGGTCCCATTTAAATTTGATACAAATTTTAAGAATGTGGTAAAAAAATAAGGGTATAATAATATTTTTAGTAATATGAAAGTTGTGTGTGTATTGAAAAAATAGGATTATTTTGGTCATTTTTAATAAAAAAAAAGTAAATAAATTTAAAAATAAGACTAAACGAATAAAATTGTCAAAAACATAAAATAAGTCTAAATGAGTGAAATAGAACTTAATCTTTGCAGTCCTAATTTTAATTGGTTCAGTCCAGATTTTCATTTTCAATTTTTCCTTTGGACAAAATTAACCCTAACCCTAATTTATCCTCT
>JAUEKU010178276.1:0-10542 GCA_032274805.1 Gypsophila paniculata | reverse complement strand
CTTGTCAAGTGCTAGTGGGCGATCCCTCACTTAGCCTTGACCCCGAGTTGCTTGCATCCTTGTCGCGAGCTAGACAATAGTGCGCACCACGTTCCGATAGAGAAACCCCGGACCGTGACACTTTGCCTGAGATAATGGTTTGGTAAAAGGATTGGCGATATTCTCGTCTGTCTTAACCTTACAAATTGTATTCTCCCTTCTCTCTACATAATCTTTAATCATGTGAAATTTCCTAAGTACATGTCTAGACTTATTGCTAGACTTCGGCTCTCTTGCTTGAAAAACAGCCTCATTGTTGTCACAGTATAGGGGCGGTATAGGATCAGCTGCGGTCGGATCTAATTTTAATCTCTCCAAAAATTGCCTAATCCAAACTTTTTCTTTAGCCGCCTTAGATTCCGCCACGTAATCAGCTTCCGTTGTAGAATCTGCAGTGACAGACTGCTTGGAACATTTCCAACAGACTGCTCCTCCATTCAATACAAATAAGTAGCCAGATTGGGATTTCAAAGCATCCCGATCGGTTTAAAAACTGGCATCCGTGTAACCTTTTAACCGTAGCTCAGTATCTCCTCCAAAAACTAAGAATGAATCTTTAGTTCTTCGTAAGTACTTAAGGATATTCTTAACTGCTATTCAGTGACTCTCACCTGGGTTTGCTTGATAACGATTCGTCATGCTTAAAGCATAAGATACGTCTGTGCGAGTACACATCATAGCGTACATGATCGATCCTAGTACCGAAGCATATGGGATCGATTTCATGCGTTCAACATCATGTGGTTCAATTGGACATTGTGACTTGCTCAAAGTGATCCCTGCACCAATAGGTAAAAAACCACTCTTAGAGTTTTCCATGTTGAATCATCCAAGAATCTTATCAATATAAGTTTCTTTACTCAATGCTAATATCCTTTTGGATCTATCTCTATAGATTTGGATACCTAAGATGCGTTGTGCCTCTCCTAGGTCCTTCATCTGAAAATGAATCCCTAGACACGCATTTACAGTAGTTTGCATAGGTATATCATTCCAAATAAGAAGTATGTCATCCACATACAAGACCAAAAATACTACCTTGCTCCCACTAAACTTCATGTGCAAGCATGGTTCCTCGACACTTCGAGTGAAACCATTCAGCTTAATTACATGATCGAAGTGATGATTCCAACTCCTGGATGTCTGCTTAAGACCATAAATGGACCTCTTAAGCTTGCATACCATCTTAGGACTGTTTGGATTAACAAAACCTTCAGGTTGAGTCATGTAAACTTCCTCTACCAGAAATCCATTCAGGAAAGCGGTTTCGATATCTATCTGCTAGATTTGATGGTTATGAAAGGCAGCAATCGTTAAGATAATCCGAATGAATCGAAGCATAGCAACTAGAGCAAAGGTCACTTCATAGTGAACACTATGCACTTGTGTGAAACCTTTAGCAACCAGCCTAGCTTTGAAAACATCTGGGTTTTCATCCAGTCCGAACTTGATCTTGAAGATCCAGTTACACTGAAGCGGTCGTACCTTATCAGGTAAATCAACCAGGTCCCATACCTAATTTTCTTACATGAAATCCATTTCGGAACGCATGGTTTCAAGCCATTTCTTTGAGTTGGGACTAGAAATAGCCGTTTTGTAGGTTGCAGGTTCGTCACTTTTTAAAAGCAACATGAATTGGTTACCATCCTGATCAATAACACCAAGGTATCTATCGGGTGGGTTGCTAATTCTACTTGACCTTCTAGGTACCACTGGAAGATCCATTGGCTCTGGTGTAGAGGAAATATTTTCTTGCACCAATTCCTCAGTTTGTGGCTCTTGACTTCATCAAGTTCAAATTTTCTCCCACTGTGTCTTTTAGAAATAATCTCTCTTTCTAAAAAGACAGCATAACGAGCCACAAACATTTTTTTCTCGTGACGGTTGTAGAAGTAATAACCACGGGTCTCCTTAAGGTAACCTACAATGATACATTTCTCAGAACGAGGTGCTAGCTTATCGTTAGACTTCCTCTTGACATAAGCATCACAACCCTAGATTCTAAAAAATGATAGATTATGAACTTTCCTTTTCCACATCTCATATGGAGTTTTCTCGGCTGCTTTAGTCGGGCTTCCGTTTAGTGAGAAAATAGCAAAGAGAATTGCAAAACCCCAAAATGAATCAGGAAGCTCAGCTTGACTCATCATTGATCGAACCATATCCAATAAGGTTCGATTCCTCATTTCGGCAACACCATTTAATTGTGGCGCACCAGGAGGAGTTAATTGCGATACTATACAACAATCCTTAAGATGATCATCAAAATCATTAGATAGATATTCTCCATCCCGATCAGATTGTAAGGCTTTGATTTTTCTATCCAATTGGTTTTCAACTTCATTTTGGAATTCCTTAAACTTTTCAAGGGCTTCACTCTTATGTCTCATTAAGTAGATATACCCATATCTACTCAAGTCATCGGTAAAAGTAATGAAGTACTGTAACCTCCTCTGGCGGTAATGGACATTAGCCCACATACATAAGAGCCAATAAATTATTGGCTCGTATTCCTTTTCCAGTAAAAGGAGTACGAGTCAATTTGCCTAATAGGCAAAATTCGCATGTGCTATATGATTCATAATCAAGGGGCGAAAGATTGTCAGTCTATACAAGTTTCTTAATGCGTTTGTCGTTTATATGACCTAAACGACAATGCTAAAGGTGAGTTTGATCGGGATCACCTGTTTTGAGCTTTTTGTTCTATGTGATTGACAGTATTTGATATATCTATAACATATATGCCACCTATTGGAATAGGTTGGCCATAAACCATTTCATCATATGATAAAGTACAACATTTGTTTTTAATATTAAAGGAAAAACCTTTTGTGCCTAACACAGATATAGAGATTATGTTCTTACTTAAACTTGGTACATAATAACAATTATTTAAGTACAATTCTAAGACATTAGGAAGATTTATTAAATATGTTCCTACATAAACATCGACTACTTTAGCTCCGTTTCCAACGTGCAGGTCAATGTCTTCTTTAGTTAGTCGTCTTGGGTTTCTCAGCCCTTGTACATGACTACAAAGGTGAGAACCATAACCGGTATCAAAAACCCATGTAGTGGAGCTAGCATAATTAATGTCAATCTTATAGATTTGAGAGGAAATAGTACCTACTGTTGTCACACGACTTGCCTTTATGTCCTCTAAGTATTTGGGGTAATTCCTCTTCCAGTGTCCCGCAACGAAACAGTAAAAACAAGGCTGGTCGTGGGCGGCCCCTCCCTTGGCCTTGGGCTTGGCGTTCACTACTACCGTGCCCTTGTCCTTGCTTGAGGCCGACTTATTTCCCTTCTGGGCCTTCTTCTTGAACCTCCCCTTGGTCTTGGCCGACATGGATAGTACATCATTCCTACCGCTCCCACTGGCCTGCATGTCCCTCTTTTATTGTACAAGTAGAGAATGAAGTTCATGAAGACTTTTATTTATGTTTCTCATATTGTAGTTCACCCGAAATTGGGCGAACCCTTTATGTAGGGAGTGGATTACTCGGTCCACAGCGATCTCTGAAGGAATCGTGTATCCCAAGCGCTCCAGTGTCTCCACATGCTCAATCATTTTGAGCACGTGGTAACACACTGGTTGTTCCTTCCCGAGGCGAGCCTCAAAGAAGTGAACTATGGCCTCGTTCTGGAGAATCCGCGGGGATTGCGAAAACAAGGTCGTGAGCTGAGCGCTAAGGTTAATGCACCTTCTCTGAAGTCCTGGAGCCATTGCAAATATTAAGACGTTCTTGACTGCGCAAGACTCTTGCCGATACTCCTCATAAGCGAAGCTTACACGAGCAGTGGACCTAGAGGTCGGCTCAAGAGAGGGAAGGTCAACAAGATAGCGTAATTTTCCATCAGCGGCAGCAGCATTACGGAGGTTGGCCTCCTAGTCGAGGAAATTGCTCCCGTCCTCCTTCAAGGAAACTCTTGCCATGAAACGACGGAGCCATGAGTCTTTTGAGAGATGAGCAGAAGAAGAAGAAGTAGTTGCCATTGTGGAAATAAAATAAACTATAAACGGAAAGAAAAAGAGAAATTAACATTCATAGAATAACTACTCGATCAAGCAAGCAAACATAGCACATAAAGCATTTATATAATGACCTCCCACTAAATTATATAAATGATCCCAACATCCGTTTCTAGTTAAGATTGGGCACGGGGGGCCGATACATCCCAACCTTAAGTAAATTCGGCGAGTCAACGTTTGACTGATTCTACATTAGAATTCTCGGTCGATAGATTTCTAATAAATCAATCTCCTAGCCCCAGGACACAAGACTTGTCTTTATATCCCGTTGAGTCAAACCAATTTTCACGTGTGATAACTTTTATCACCCTACTTACCCAAGGTAAAAAGAGATCACCCCGCGGAGGCGAGTGTGACCCTAATGAACAAAGGATTCATAGGTGTTACTAATTTGGTAAGGCTAATATCAATTTTCCCTTATGTGAGAGGTCTTGTCCATTAGTTATTAATTTGCTTTAAAGTGAACTAAATAGGTAAATTATAAATAACTCTGAATGGATAATCAAGATGGTGAAATAGGGTGCCAAATTGATACCAACATTTGGTGCCAATTTGATACCAAATTTGCCTTGAATCAATTTCGTGATATGGCATTTAAAACTATGCAAGCATAAACAATTTCAGCAAGCATCAAATAAAACCAAGCAATCAAAGCAAAGTCCTAGTATGGCCAACTAACTAATATTATTAACTATTACAATCGGTTACAATTTGGAAGCAACTCCTTAGGCCCAATTTGGATCTTCTTTTAGAACTCCTTCCAAAATGGCATCGTCTTCAAAACTCCTTTTGAAATTGGCACCGCCTTCGTTCTTCTTAATTAAATAAATTAACATATAATCCCATTATACGTTAATTTTATTCAAAAATAAATGAATTACAAAAGGCGATACGAGATCGCTTAATTAATACAAACCGAACCGGTATACCCTTTAATTACGGGTTTCCTAAATACCGATTAAACTAGTGTTGCTTCTCGTCCCATAGCCTGGCGACCTATATATAGTTTTGAAATGTTATTCGTTTGAAAGTATTTTTGCGATGGGTTTAATCCTATAATTTTTTTATATTTTCAAAGCAATATTTTGTAAAAATCGAAAACCTGTAGATACCCGTATTCGTACCCCTCAAAAATGACCAGATGATAAATTGGACTTAAGCATTTTAATTATAACAATGTCGTTTGAATTTATTGATTTCGTTAAATTAAATGAATTTGAGTCAGTTATTGCATTTAAGCTACAAAATCAGCCCAACATCACAAATGAAGCCCATTTCTCCTAATTGGGCAAAAAACAAACTCCTAACACCTAATTTTTGGCCTAATACACAAAACCCAACGTTTGGGACCTCGTATGCATAAACCGAGTTCACGTTTTAGCTTGTTTTAAAATCTCAATCGATACAGGCCAAAGTCAATTTTTCGGGCCCAAAACCCAAATCTCGAGTCAACAGGCCCGTGGACCAAAAATCGACTTTTCGTATTCCGAGCACAAACACGGATTTCATATCTCGAATCAGAGCAACATTTCGAATAAAAATAGCTTTTGTCGGAAATTCAACTCGGGCTCGAAACCCGAACCCAAAACGAGTAGGGCCCGAGTCAAGGCCCAAACACAAATATATTAGTCAATATATTAAGCTTCTAACATATTCGTACCATATACAAATAATTAGTTTTCTTGTTGGGTCCTCTCCCTATAGGTGTGCCCGAACGGGATCAGTTGATCACCGCCGTCATACGACAGTAACGTCAAACTCGAGTCAGCCAATTGTTACCGATATACGTTGACCAATTGATGAGTATCTAGCTCAATTCCCAATTGCATTTCTTATATGAGATTTATAAAGTAATCACACTATTGTGGAGGACACCTACTTCAACATATTTATATTTAAACAAAAATCGAGCTATTTAAATATGTAAGACCGCAAACTCGGACCAACTAAGAGTTAAAATGTGGGTTCAAGATGTGCAAAACAATTGATTATCAAATTCCTCCACATTTAACGATTACTCGTCCTCAAGAAAGCTCACTAAAATAAACTATCACTAATTTATTCAAATGAAATCAAAAATCTAATATATATAAATATAATATCCGAATTGGGTTTATTAGTCAACTCACAAACGAAATAATCATGAGGAATAGTATTTCGGTGCAAGACATAAGGTGGGTCTTGCTAAAAAAATGTGAATCTAATAAGTACAAAATTGGTCATAAATTAGTTGATTCTAGTCAAAATAAGTTTACCTCCCTTATCAATCAAGGTAATTTTTTCAAGTCTCTTACAAGACTTGTAATGTAAATCCTTAGTCAAAAGTTTTAATTCTAAGATCAAACTAAGACATAAAGGATAAGATCGAAACATTTCACAAGTTCCATAATCTCATTGTAAATCTTTAATCTTTACCATCGGTTAGTAATAAGACTGTAGGATGGAGATGGAGTGAATAATCCACGGTATTAGTGACAACAAGATACTCAAAGTTTCGTCCCTCAAAAGTGAAAAGTTCGGGTCATTCCATATCCAAACTTGGTGACAAATGGAGAGGATAAATTTATATGTGGAAGATACTTGGTGTAAATGCTCATATATTGATTGCTTTTTTTTTTTTCTTTTGATATTTTGTCCATGTATTGTTGGACTATTGAATTTTTTTTTTTTTTTGGTAAGAACATATGCAGGGAGATTTTTTTTTTTTTTTGGCACTTTGGTGTAACATATGAATGAGCTACATGCACCATTATTATGTTTTTGGATTTTCTTGGATTTTCCTTTTTTAGGGGGAAATTTTGGGTTGGAAGTTTTGTATTTTTGATGGAAAATGTCAACAATAAGAAAGTAGTCACATAAGACGATAAGCACCAAGAGAAATATCACACCATAGATGGAAGGATGGAAAAGAATGTAAACGCTAAAGAACTAAGGGGCCATTTGGTTCAACGTGGTGGAATGAAATGGATTGGAGTGTCATACCACTAAAGTACGGTGTTAGAATCTCACACATGATAATTGTTTGGTTCACATTTGTAATGGATTTATCTTTCATATTTAACATTATTCCTGAAATTTTATGGTGAAAACTGAAAACACCTTGTTTTATGTCGGACTTCTTTTATTTTAGACCAGTCTTATAATATAACACAATCCTATAAAAAAGTAGTTGGTTCTGATAGATTGGGCCCGCATATAATAAACTGCTTAAATCCTTTCCAAATGTTACTTTTATCGATGAAGTATATTCTTAAAATTATCACTTTCACCTCGACCATGGTACATATTGCAATACACCGTTACATTTACAATGGCATCAATGTCTTAATAAATAACAATACTCTTCATACTATTATTTATGACTTTGGTATCGTAAATCAAATTTTGGCCTTCAATCTCTTAATTAAGTCAACTTACCGCCTTCAACTTCTTCTTCCCCAATTCATTTTTTTTTCTCAATCTCCCTTATTATTAAATTTAATATAGATAAATATTCGAATTAATTCATGACCAATACAAGATAATTAAAAAAATCATCTAAAATATTTTTTGAAAATTTTATTTATTTTAAATTCAGTAAAGTAAAATTTAATTATTTTAAATTGTGAAAATTCACATGTCATTTTAAAATACAAGGCAATGTTGAAAAATTCACGTACCGCATCGAATACACATAATTGATCGACAATAGTAAACTAAAAACATCTTTATGAATGATGACTACTCCGTATAATCATACGAATATATAATGATTTCTTAAAAATTATGTAACAACTAATTATATAGAAAAAAAAGAAAAAAAATAAAATGATATAAAATATAAAATATAAAATATAGTGCCATTAAAATAAATTAAAATGATTTTTAGAATTAAAAAAATAACTTGATGATATTTCAAAGAGAATATAAATATATTGTGCAACTAAACATTAAAAAGTAAAATTTGCATAATTGTGTAAAGAAAAGGAATTAGAAACTTGGAGGAAGGGGTGGGTATCTGATTATAAGGGGTTGGGGTGGAGTTATAATCTATTAAGATTCAAACTCCATTTCAAATTAGTCTAACCAAACACATTATTATCTCATCTCCATTCTCATCCGTTTCAATCCCTCCAACCAACCCCAAAAAGAGTTTCCCTGCTACTTCGTCCATTTATTTCCAACTTGTGCATGATGTCAGTGCACAAGTTTTAAGAAATGATGATGTCATTGCTAAAATAAATGATAATGAAGGTATAATGAGAGGAAAATTACACTTGCAAGTGGATTAATAAGAAAAGAGTAGACTTGCAAGTGGAAAACTTTACCCAAAATAGAAATGCACAAGTTAAAGTTCAATGGAGGGAGTATTATTTTCGTAAAAGTTGGATACTAGAAAATCAGCTAAATCAATTGGAAATGTATTTCTATTTTAGATTTTCAAATGTTTAGGGATTTTCGAAATAAATGGACATCCAAAGCTATTTATATTGTTATTCACACATAATCAAAGACAAACACAAAACAAGGGTACAAAATCTCATTATCCACAATCCATGATCATATATATCAACAACCAACTCCTCCAACATCCAAAATGAACAATGTATCACAAAATATCAACTCCTCCTCCATAGTTAAATTGGATATTGTCCTCAATGTTCTAGGGAGAGGGAAAGAAAAATGAGTAAAGCGATCACCTTTACAAGTTTGAATGTTAATCACCATGATTCTTGACCATGCCACTGTACCCACTTCTTTCTCAAAATTCTATAGAATTGGTACCTGCACACAATATAAACTAAACACACAAAAACAAAAGTAAAAATAAAGTATAGAAATATGTAAAATACTACCTAATTATCTAAAATACCGATTAAAGATCGCATTAACTTATCAAACATAATGGACCAATTTTCACAAAAGTGCTCATAAGGAAATAAAGTAGACAAGCATGTTAACTATCACCAAAGTGAAGGTGAAGTAAGAAGGTAATCAAGATGTTTGTGGGGAAGGATGTTCAATCCTAAAATCTCAAAGTCACCCTAAGGCTCGTCACTTGGTTTCAAAGGCATAAGAGGAGGGTTAAAACCTTTAAAACCAAAGAAGATATCTCTCTTATCATTATCATCCTCAAAGTTATCCATCAAAATATCACCAAGTAACAAGTTCATCATCAGAACAAGCTGCTCAAAAGAATTTTTTTCAACCATAATCAATCATATGTTCATAAGAGGGATAACAAAAGTCAAAAGGTAAAAAAAGCTATGGAATTATGATAATCATCCTTACACAACTACAATATGTCACTTACGCCACGACAAAATTTGTGACACAAGTATCAAATTCTCGTGGCTATCATACTTTACCATGGGAATTTGTTCTGTGGCGCAAGTGGTCGTGTCAAAGAAATTGCCACGGAAAAAAAAAAAAGTAAATCGTAGCTAAGTATGATTTTTATGCCACGGGTAATCACGTGGCTAAATTCGTGGCAAAAAAAAATGTTTTGAAGATTTGAACCCATGAACTCTTGTTTCAATTAGGAAGTACTAACCATTGAGGCAGAGGAAGATTTTTTTTATTATTTGTGTAATTATTATTTACTTAAACATAAAATTTATCATTATAAATGTTATATTGACGTTATATATACGCCTTATTATTGATAAAAATTTATGTGAATTAGTAAACTACAATTATAATTTACTTTATCATACTTTATATACGAAATATTATTAAACTACAATTTATTTTAACTTAATATAATTGAAATAATTTTTGATTGAGCAAACTCTATGTCTGAATTTTTTATACTATATTGTCATTCCTTTTGCTTCTTTTATATCGTTCACTTTACTTTTAGACAATCTCTTATGAATTAACTTTGATCACCGTTTCTTTTAATAATAAGATATTTTTTGTGGAAAATATTATATTAGTACATACTTTTATTATTAACAATTGCGCTAATTTATTAACTGAATAATTTTTGAAAAATAACCATTGTTGGCCTTCAGTTCATAACAAAAATGTGGTCAAGGATTTTTCAGGCTTTGTTGATGCAGTTTAAAGTATCTTCAAAGAGAGTAACATCGCCATAATGTATATTATCAAAACAAATGGCTCACATAGGTCTTAAAAGACACAATACCCACACAACCAACATCGACGTAAGGTATATCATCATCAATTACCATTCCAAGGAGCAAAATATCTTCAAAGAGAGTACTTGAAGCCCTAAACATAAGGCTATGAATAGGAAGGTTAGTTCGGTCAGTTGATGTCAAAAAGGCAATATTCCAATTAGCATCGGCCCGAGAAAGGTAAAGTGAATCTAGAATAATTTGTTGAAGGTTGCTAAGATACGATAGAACATAATTTTACTTGGGGACAGACAAAATTTTTTGTCATACACTACATTCTCAACACCCTCCAAGATTGAAGTTACTCTCGAAATCTCAATAAAAAAACATTGATCAACATGAGGGACA
>JAUEKU010178265.1:0-10543 GCA_032274805.1 Gypsophila paniculata | reverse complement strand
ATAGCTACATAAGGAGTACAAGAGTTTGACCTAGAATCTATACATAAGATATATTGAGATAAAAGAATATTTACTAGTTAAAAGATAAGAGATAGTCTATCAATAATTGGAAGTAAATATATACAAAAGATAATAGTAGCTTATTGGATAGAGGTAGTATCTTTAACAATAATTACTTATTTTAAAACTTTGCACGCCCATATATATAGTTTGATCAAGTTATTATCATCCAAAATTATTAGTGCACATCGATCGACCTCTTTCCCCCTTATTGTTTGTGAACATATTATATGTTTATATATATAGAAAATAATTAATTTATATGTCAATTTCAGAATTAAAAAATTACTCGGTCAACAAATAATTAAAATAGAAAGACGATCAAAACACAAATACTATTGTAATGGATCACCTTTATGTATATATTGGCCCGTCTTATAATATAATTATATTGGCCCGTCTTATAATATAATCTGTATAACAATTTTATAGAAAGTTGCTCTTTGCATTATGTGAGCGACCAATCAGATCGATACATTAACGGTTTAATGATCACTCTAATTAAGTTAAACGGGCCAAAACGGAATTATCAACTTTGTAATTGAATCAAACTAGGTCAATTTCAATTTACTACATAGGTACCATATTTAAATGTTCTCCGTACCAATCAATTTTCTTAATTCCAAAATTATCCACACACGACTCTTCATGCCATGAGCTAGAAGACATGTTTTCATTGCGTGTATATTGGCCTCATTTTCACATGTCACGATGTTCAAAATTAACATGCATATAATCCTATTTATATATCGTTGCTACCCATTGTTAGTTTGTTTCTACCTCGGTTGAGTAAGAGGTTTAAGTTCTAAAATTAGCTCATTTATGCCTACAAAAATTATATTCTTCGTTTCAATCGTTTGGTTATCTTCCTAGCTAATTTTATGAATTGACGTAAATTAATTGTTTCCTTCGTATAAATTTGTAATTTGATTCATAAAAATTTATAAGATGGGTAAAGGTTGATTTTAGACTAATTATTTTGGATGATAACTTGATCAAATCATATTTGTGTGCTAACAAAAACGACATTCGGAATTCATTCATTCAAAATAAATATAAAGGGTAAACAAATAACTGAATCAGAAAGAATAATAAATTATAATACAAATTATCAAAATAGACTGTTGTACAATATACAACAATTTAATTTATTATTGTTTGCACCTTATATTTTTATTATTATCATTAATAATTATTGTATGAATCTTAGTTATCATACAACGATTTTATAATATCATTATTCACGGTGAAAAATGAACTGCCAGTAATTCTGTAAGAAAGAGTCCGTCATTTGTATAGATCTTTTACCTACCACGCGTCCACGCTATACTTATTGTGATATTCATATACCATTTTGGCTAACTGTAGTATGCAGACATTGGGTAGTTTTAGGGTACGTAGGGTAGTTATTAATGGTGATATGATGATAATAACTCCTACGTAAAACTACTTCCTCTCATAATGTTTCTCCAATTTACTTCGTATATAAAATAAAAGTTTTCTCAAACCTCATCATAAAATGGAAGTCTACTACTGTGAATCAGACTCTAAATATATATTGTTAAGAGATTAACAGACAATATGAATAACACTAATTCTTACATAAGGTCATAAGCTAGATGGTCAAATACGATACATAAAATCATTAAGCGAGACACATTGTTATGTCTAAATATTTACTTTAATCTTGAATCATACTCTACTAGGATTATACATCATTAACAACTAACACGCAATAGTTTAAGTATGAGTTCGTTCAGGGTTGATCACATGGTATGACATACGTAATTAATATAGTTACTCTAGCTGTGGCCTGGTATTCTATTTCTAGATATCTTTTAGGTGTGAAATGGTTACTTCTCATGGTAGAATCTTTCCTAATATATGTATTATTGAAACATTAACATGTGCCCGATTGACACTTGTTTGAAAAATCGTCTTATATACTTATCTCATGTATATAAGGCGATCGTCCACACCTCTCATGTATTTGAGGGGTGGTACCAACTTTGATGTATATAAGACGAACATTCCTAAATTTCTCTAATAATCTGTCATATACATATCTCATTCATGTATTTGAGGGGTGGTGCAAACTTTAATGTTGCCGATCATAGCACTATGTCATTATAATCTGGACCTAAAAAAAATGACACGTTGGTAAAACCACACCTCTCTAATAACACTTCTATGGTATACTACCTAGCTAGCTCCGTATATAATAAATACCCATTACACCTTCACAAATTACACACACTCAACTACACATTTTACTCACAACAAAGAACACTCAAAACTACACTATCAATTCTTCAACTCATCATCAAAAATGTCTCCCAAAAGGCCTTCCATCACTCCGGCGTCCTCCTCTTCGGCCTCATCTTCTTTGGCCTCCTCTTCGGCCTCCTCGTCTTCGGCCTCATCTTCTTTGGCCTCCTCTTCGGCCTCCTCGTCTTCAGCTCCTAGGCGCCGCTTCCTACCCCGTCCCCAACTTCGCCCACGTCTCAACACGTGAGTATTCTTATGTCAATTCAAGTGATCTCTACGTACATCATATATTTTTTCGAGTAATTAATTACGGATAACCATTTTTATTAAGACGTACAAAGTTATAATCAAATAAAATTACGCACGTACATCATTACATTATATTTTATCTAAATTAACTCGATCTATGATGCAATGCATGATATTTTATGTACTACGTACTAATTAATTAATTAATTATAATCTTTACTTTTGTGCTTATATATTAGTGTAGGTGCACCACCATCGACCCAAACTGCACCACCTGCCCCACCGTCGTCCCATGCTGCTCTTGCACCTCGGTAAATTTTTCCAAGCCAAATTTGACCCCATCATTATATTAATATATTGTTGTTATTATGGTAATTTGACACATAGTTATTTATTTTCTTCATTCAATATATATTATTTCCTCGATTTTCTATTTTCTTCCTACTCTTCGAATTTCTCATCATATAATTTGAAAAGCAGGAAAAAAAAAACAAATAAACAAAGGGCGTACAACATTATAAGTGATTTAATAGGTTGAATGGGTACAATTTACGTTCGATGTGCATTTTATAATATATAGTATCAATCATCAAATGTATATAATTATACGACATATATTTATTTGATTTTTGTTATACGACATATAATTATACGACATATACTTAGTTAAAATTATACGACATATATTTATTTGATTTTTGTTGATCACTTTTAGGTCTGTCGCGAGGAATGTGACACGTCCGACATCTATTGTGTTGGCACTACCTGCTCCTAGTGTGACACCACAGTAAATTCTCGTAAATTAGTTTACGTTTTTTTTACTTTATTATACGTCGTGTTTAATTTGTCGAAATAATTACGGAACGAGTTTCTAACGCCTTAATTTTCATCTACCAATAATTTCCTAGAATTAAACTCCTAGTACATGATCGAAGCCGTTAAAATTGTAAAACAAGTAGTTCCACAAAATTATTTTGAAATTCACTATCACATTAGTATTTTATAGGAAAACATTCTTAGTCAAAGTCAAAATCGTTAATTATGACCGTATCAAAATTTAACAAAATAATTTAGTTAAATTTGGGATGAAGTCGTATTATTATTTCATTTAAATTTGCGATACGATAGTTGTTCTAGACTAATCAATAGTACTCTTGTTGTTCAATATTATTAGACAATCAAATGCTCCACCACCCGTGTTGCCCCGGTATGAAGGTATTGCCGTGGTATCAGACCGTCCCTATGAGGAGGGATACGAGTCGTCCCCTGAAGCCGAAAAGCTCTATCCCGAGCCTGAGCCAAGGCAGCGTAACCCGTAAGTCTCTGACATGATCGATCATTTAGACTATGTCTATTGACAAATTTATTTGCTTTAATTTTAATTGACAATTGACAAATTCCATTTTTTTAAATTTCTTTTGTCAAGTCTTATTTTAATATATTTAAATTAATTTAATCTCTCTCCGAATTTTAATATACTTTAGGAATAACAAAATTATTGAATGTTCAATCAGTGGTGGAGCGAGTGGGTTAAGGGGTGTCCGCCCCCTAAATATCGGTTTTTTTTCGATTTTTGACTAAAATTTTCGAATATTTTCTAATTTCCTTTATTTCATAACTTTTCCGCCCCCTAAATTAAATCATGGCTCCGCCATTGTGTTGAATCCATAATTTGATGAACATACATGATACATGCCCATTATTGATCATAAAATTCAAGAACATTGTTATATCTATTTTTTCCGGAAAGTTTTTATAATTAAGGTAATAGTCATTCTAAAATAATTAAAAGACTATAGTCCATCCATATTATATACATTGTAATTGTAATTAGGTAATTAATAGTCTTAATCTAATTATGTCAAGTGTCACGTATTTATTTACTGTATGGGTTTTTCTAACGTGTGTCAAACTGACACACATTAATGATCCAAAAATTGACATATTAAGAAATATTCTTACCAATTTCATCAAATATGATAATTTTCTTTGAGATTCTTTCCCAATATATCAATTCTTGGATCATTAACGTGTGCCAGTTTGGCACACGTTAGAAAAACCATGTATATAATGACCTAATAATTAATATTTCTAGAAACTATTTCTAGGAGTCTTATGGTACTTATAAAGACGATATGATATTGGTAAAAACGGAATTCAAAACCATCGTAATTAACTATATATATATATTTTGCGTGTGTGATTGATTAGGTTTGATGATGCTTCGGATGATGACCAATTTACTGATGAACACTGGAATGATTTTGGCTACTCATCAGATGATGATTGATGAATGAATATATATAATTAAGAAGATTGGAGATATAAATTACATATATAATGATGCATGGTTTATATTACATGGTTATAGACTTATATATAGTACACTTCTGATGCTTTAGTTTATACACCACTTCGTATATCAAATCCACGGCATGTAATTAATTGTGTGTGTGTTCCAAAGATTTATATCTAGCACGTCAATATCTAAACTTAATTAAGAGTATATTATATACATGGTTAAATTATTTTGTGTGCTTAAATGATTTTGTGTGCTTCTCCAAGATTGCGAAGGTTTACAATTAATTGTGTGCTTAAATTAACAGTATATATATCTGCTTAAATTATTTGCATGTGCTTAATTAGTGCTTTAATGAATGTTGGAATATTGATCCAAAATAGTTAAGTTTTCCACTATTGAAGACATCATAATAATGTTAAAAATTCTTTTTTAAACAGGAAATACTAATTATTGAAAAAAAAAATAATAATTTAACATGTGCAAGAGATGCATATGATAAGAAATTTAAATAGTAAATAATCTCAAGAATTCCTTCCTTAAATTGATGAATTATTGCAATAATTTGATTTTCAATGCAAGAATATTTGACCTTATTTCTTTTTTTTGGGTTTCTTATCATGTGCACGGTGCATCCCCATCACATGTTAGAAAATTTGTTTTTCAAATAGTAAAATATCGACTTATCAATAAATGAGTTACTTTCACTTCAAAAGTTTGGGTTATTTTAGAAAAACTATCTAATTAACTGTAAACGTGTGACATACTCTCTCCGTCTCACTCATTTGTTAACATTTACTTTATGTACAAAAAAATAAGAGATGTAGTGAAATGTTCAAATTGCCCTTTACATTATTGCATATTTTATTTGTTGAAATTAGGAGAGAGAGTATATGGTGATGTCAAGTGAGTTGTAAAATAAGTAAAAATAGGGGTATAATGGTATTTTACTCAAATAAAGTTACCAAATATAGAAAGTGTTAACAAATGACTTGTACACCCATAAATGAAAAGTGTTAACAAATGAACGGAACAGAGGGAGTATATTGATGAGACCGCCTCATCATAAAATCGATTTGTACCTTAAAAATTGAGTTTAAAAGAGTTTGTGTGCTTAATTTATGGCATATGTGCTTAGTGCTTTAATTAAGAAATCGCAAGAAGATCATTATGAAAATAATTGCTCTACATGCTTAATTATCCTATTCATTAGTAGGAAGATAATTGTTCTACAAGAAGGATATTTTTCTACAAATACAATGTTCATTTTTTTATACACCTATCATCATAAGCTTAGGCAAGAAAAAAAAATCAATTATGGTGATAAATTAAGGTGGGATGAGACAAGACGAAAGTCACCCGAGTCAATCGGGTTTGCTACCGTCTAAAACGGTCACAAATTCCGAGATTTGCGACCGTGATTTGATTAATACGACCACGGGTGATCATCCTAGTTTTAAATCAGGACTAGTAAGTGATTATGGATATGTTACTTGGGAAGTTTGGTTCGAGATTTTATCGAAATTGCCTATAAAATCTTTGTTCGTTTGTCGAAGTGTGTGTAAGCTCTGGAGGTCGATTTTCCTCCATGTATGCAAAAAATTGAGGTATTTTCCGGTATGCGGTCTTTTAATCAGACATCGTTCTCGGAACGTGACAAATAGGGTTACTAAGACCAATAAGTATATATGTTTGAGGTCAAGGGACACTACATACTAATACTACCTTGTGTGGTCTAGAGTTCGATTTTGGTGCACTAAACGCTCTCGAATCCTCGAATTTGGAGAAGAAGGTGATTTCATTAGTGTGCCATAAAGGTTTATTGCTATTAGACTATAGTGATGGTACTTATGAGGTTCATAATCCAGCAACTAAGGAAGTTTCAATCGTGCCAATGTCGACCATTGTCGAGAAACGTGGCACCAAGAGGAAATTATTATTGAGGGAAAGTTGTGGCCTGCTCGTTAACATCTCCAATAAATATCCTGGAATAAAGTGTCGATTTCTTGTAGTGAGATTTTCGCGCAAATATAAGAAGATTGAGATGTACTATTCTGAAAATAAGCGATGGGGTTCACAAAGTATGATATTGGATAATGATGCGGAGTTCAAGGGGGACTGGAAGTTGAAAAACTATGTCGTCCTACATGAAAGTCAAAGTTCAAGTCAAAATCAAAGTCGAAGCGTTTGCCTTTATTTCCTTACAATGAACAACCATGGTATAGCATCAAAATTAGAGCAACCTAATAGTCATAAAAAATTGCATTATGCTTTTCCTTTGCCTAATAACGGAGTGCACATGGACAAAAACAATGTTGATTTATGGGAAAGTCAAAATACCCTTCTACTCTCGTATATTAAATCTACGGGTCTTTCGATTTGGAAGGCAGGTTCGACACAAGTCGACTCTTGGACATGGGTACCCTTGCTTGCGACTAGTGATTCCTCGCAACAATTATGTAAGTCGATGGTGACTCGGGTGAACCTTGAGAAATTTCTTAAAGCTAGTGATAAAATAGCAATACCACTTGCTTGTCATCCGTATATTCCGATTATGTACCTATTAATCAAGCTGACCATTTATAGCTATCACTTGGAGGACGATACCATAGTTAAGATCGGTGAGATTGACGACATTGATCGACTCGAGGGTTGGGTACTTGCCTACCCATTTGTCCCGTGCTTTAGAAAAACATAGTTGTGTATTTTGAGGATAACTAGCATAGGAATTATGTTATAGGAAAATATACTTGGTCAAAGTCAATATCGTTTATATATATCCAAGGCCGTATGGAAAACTTAGGTCCACACGTAGACTTAGGGCATGTTTGGCCTAACTTCCCTAAAAGAATTTTTATTTCTCAAAAAACAGTTTATTCATAAATTGTTAATTGTAAAGTTGTTAGTGTTTGACCTAAATTTTTATAAAACTATTTATTTTAAGTTGTATTGTTTGGCCTAAGTTTTTGTAAATTATTTATTAATCTAATATGTTATATTTCTTTTGAAAGTTGTTGTAAAAGAAGAAGTAAAAACAAAAGCATTAAATTGTAGCTTCTACTTTTTGGAGCTTATTTTACATTTTTAGCTTATTTAAAATAGTTTTAAAACCTATAAAAAATGGTGTTTGGCGAAGCTTGTGCTTCTTAAGTGAAAAAACACTTATTAAAGCTAGGCCAAACACCGCCTTATTTAGAGAGATAGTATCACAAAGACCTAATACTCCGTACAACTTTCTAGGCAATAATATAAGCGCACCCCTCTCGTCCCATAAGACTGATATTATACTCGCCATGGATGGTGGGACGAAAGTAAATCTTGTTTACTCGCCCCATATTTGCCTACTTGCATTTTGTAAATATAATTTGTATCATCCTACCTCCGATCAAATAAAAGTATCGTAATTTTTTTTATAATTAAATAATTTTAGTTGTCCATCCATTATAGGTTGTGGATGGGTGCAGTTTTAGAAACTTATTTAATGAATCTGATACGAGTATAAATTTTCCTCGATAATAACAATGTGGAAAGGTTATATTTACAACCGCCCCATCCTAACCATGAGAGTTTTAACTTTTAAATTTTAATCTATCCCAAATTCACGATTGCCTATAAAAATAAACAGAAGCATGAGAAAAGTAAAAACGTAAAAGTGGTGCTCTTTTATTCAGGTAAAACTTATTATTTCGTCTAAAATAATCTTCATTGTCATTTCAATACCTTGGTAATTTTCTTGTTTCTTTTTTAAATATTTTCCATAAATCTATTTATTTCTGGGTTTAAGTTGAATCTCTTTGCTCATCTTTTGTTGGGTTTCAATAATCACTCTATTTCTTTTCGTTACGTTTTGGATCGGTTTTCAGGAGAGCATGTACCGATGTATTACGTTTGGCCGTTTGGGTGATAACGAAAAACAGAATCACAAAGAAATCGCTTGAAAACGTAAAGAAACAGATGTATCGGATGGACTATATATGTACTAGTGATTTGATTACCTTTAGCAAAAACATACCTAATACCTTGCAGCCACTTGCATTATGCTTGTACCGTCGATTGTCCATATAAATTGATGTCAGCATTGTTGGTGTAACTGATTTGAGTTGTTTGCGTTTATATGGTTTGCAGAAGATGATCAAGTTTACGGCTTCTATGGCTTGTAGTAGCAACCTCGTGCCCTCGACTGGCAGTTCTATTCGAAAATTTCCAGTCACAAGCAAAAGAATTTTGGTCCCTAGAGCTTTACGAGTAACATCAAAGGACGGGTTCAAGTGGGCAAACTCAGAAGACGATGACACTTCAACTTCGAATCATTCGCTTTCACTAACTCCAAACTTCATCCTTCCGGTGGAAAGAAGGCCGAATTTAGAACAAGTTTACAAAACTGGCATTCCAGTCATCGACATGGACGAGGGAGACACTGGTACCCTTATTGAAAAGATAGCGAGAGCATCAGAGGAGTATGGACTATTTCTGATCATTAATCACGGGATACCACTTGAACTGTGTGAAAGCATGTTGTCTGCTGTTACGAATTTGTTTCATCTTCCGCCTCAAGCCAAGTCTGTGCTTGTATCAGATGACCCAACTAAAGACGTTAGAATTGCCAATCATTATCGCAAAGTTGAAGATAATGGCGTACATAAGGTGAAGAAGTTTAGCATGTGGAGTGAGGTTTTCAAACATCCTTGGCATCCTACTGATGACGGTTTCACTGCGCTTCTGCCTTCAGATCCTCCAGAATACAGGTATGAAATTCATTGACTCTCATCGAAGTTGATCATACCTCCTTTCCGTTCCCCTCCCATCCCTTCTAATATCGTATTAGTATGGCTAAAAGCGATTGAAACCATGCTTACCTGTTCTGTAGTTACTGAACTAACATTTACTCCGTACTGTAATTGTTTCGATCATTATAGGAGTGCCGTGACAAAATATGCGAAAGAAATGGGTGTTCTGATGGGTCGGCTTCTAAGCTTGATGTCTCAAGGCCTGGGATTGGAGGGCGATTATCTCTTGAAGGTATTGGGGAACAATCCTTTGTGCAGGGCGCAAGCAAATTACTATCCACCATGCTCGAATCCCGACCTCACACTTGGATTAGGTGTCCACACCGATCGAGATGCTCTCACAGTTGTACTACCATCTCCGAATGTAGCGGGTTTACAAATCATGAAAGATGACAAATGGATTGCTGTTGATCCTGTGCCAAATGCTTTAGTAGTCAACCTGGGCGATCAATTACAGGTATAACTTCAATTCGCAACGTTTCCTCACTCTTTGTTGCTCTATATCTCTCTCGCCAATGTGATCTTTCTTCCTTCAATGTTGCGTTGTTTGGTGTAGCAGGATCGACATTAGGGAATATTGATGCATAATGGTTTTAAACCTAGATCATGGTACAATTTATTGGCGGATCCATGCTTAGTGTTGGGGGGTCTCGAGACACTAATAAAATTATGTTTTCAAGGGCATTTCGCCCATTTTTCGTTGCAAATTAACTTTCTCAAACAAATATTTCTCGTATAACGATTGCTTCAAAAATTTCAATGAGACTCCGTATAACCCGCTACTATGTTAAGTTGACATATGTTTCTTGGATGTAGGTTCTCAGCAACGGAAGATACAAGAGTGTGTTGCACCGAGTTGTCACCAATGAACATCAAAGTA
>JAUEKU010178254.1:0-10544 GCA_032274805.1 Gypsophila paniculata | reverse complement strand
TAATTTTATTATAACGTCCTTTTACGTCATTTTACACAATATCAGTTACCATGTCAGTTTGTTTTACCAAACACTATAATAATAATGAGCTAACTTATAAGCTTCTCGTTTTCGGCTATCTTTTTTATTTCAGCTACTTTTTCAGGTTTCAGCCACCTTTTCAGTTTTCAGCTACCTTTTCAACTAATTTTGCCAAACGTAGCCGTAATGAGTTGTCGTGTTTTTGAGCTAGTTATATTTTACTCAATAATGATCCCTAAAAGTTCAAAGTGATGATCACATTTTATTCAAAAAAACTATGTACAACAATTTCACTAAAAAATTTGCAGCTCACAGATAGTTGTGTCGTTTTTTTAGCATAATTCTAACTGTATATTGTGTTGATCTTGTTGTTCTCTCAGCTTGCGTGGTTGGATTAGCGGTTTTTGCTCCCGAACCCTAGTCACCGTAGGTGTCGTACTAATTCTGACGTAAGTGCGAAGCCCGTCGTCATCAAACTCTATTTACAACAAAATTAATTCAAGTGCAAACCATTCTCCACCTAACAGCTGTGATCAGCCTGTAAAATCTGTGGAATAGAAGAACTAATGACAGCAGAGTTCAAGCGGCTGCATCGAACAAAAATCGAGACGAATTTTTGCACTGAATAGGATTACAAGTGTGATGGAAGAAGATTGTATATTTGTATATACAGAACTGAGAGTTTTGTGGTATGAAATCAACAATGTTTCACTTCACTATAATCTTCCCATCTCATAAATGCACAACATACAATGCTTTTCTTTTCTTTTGTCTCTAATCTGTGCAAAAAGCCGATGACCCCTTTCCGGAATTCGGGAACCTATTTATGAAGATCATTTCTCGCCAGAAATCCGAGCTACTGAGGAGACGAAAGAATTTCAGGTATAATTTCCGGGATGCTACAACCCCAGCTTCTTTGAGAACCAATCTGATAGATTAGCTATTACAAATCCAGCAAACACCTGCAAGTTTGCATTAAGGATGAGTAAAACTTAATCAAGATTTCATGTATGAACTCTCACGATAAAGTACTTGCAGTAGGAATTATCGATCCAAGTTCTTCTATCCACACATTGCCAACTTAATACTCCGTATAATCTTGAAAATCATTCCCATTGCCCACATTGTTGGACGACGTGTATTTTGCATTTGAGCTAGCTATGTTAGTGAATCATTGATGGCGGCAGTTGTGACATGCGTTCGAAAATCGTAAACCTCAAAATCACCCATGTAGCTCCCTTAACACCAATTGTTTTTGAAACAATTAAATATGCATCAGATCTACAAAAAAAAATACCTGAATAGAGCCGAGAATATAAACTGCTGAGTAGTGTCGACCATGAATGACCATGTCGGCTAACATAGCGAGTGGAATTGTAAGCGACATTCCTAACGTTGCTACAAGAGGAGTTGTCCATACAACTGACAATGCCCTGATGATAAACAAGCATTGACGTGTTAGTGACAACGAAACACAAAACATGCGAGTCAAAGATTGGAGGATATTAGAATATAGATTGTCAAATACCAAAAGTAATCTGAGAGGACACTTCCAATCAATCCATTTGCAAGAACTACTTCATCGGTTTTGGCAGAATGGGGAATTGTAAATTTTGGTTCGATTCCTAGCATCGTCAACGGCCAGACTGAAAAGCAAATGATTATGGAGTATTATATTCATATGTTAGGTCAAAATGGCACTAGTTAATTGAGAAAGTAGAAATCTTAATCATAGCAGTTTTATTCCGTACCAAATTTAAGCTTATCCAGCTAAAATGTAGACATTAGATCGCTCTAGATTAGTTTTTAAAAAAATCTTACCAAGCCACCAAAGAGCTATTAGAGTAAACAGTCCAATATATCCAAAAAGCTTTTGGACATCGACTCTTTCTCCATCTTCGCCAGCATACTTTTTAAGTAGCACTGCGGTTAATATTGACAAAATGAGAGCAAGCATCAACGACAGAAATGTTCACTTGTAGCACTTTCTTTTCAGTGATACGGAGTAATAGTTTTAGATACAGGGATAAAGCTTCCAACCTGTGAAAAGCCCATACGACATAGCTGACATAAGGCCAAAAAGGTCTCCTACAAGTGAACGTTCTCCATTGCTGGCAAAAAAAAAAAAAAAAAAAAAAAAGTTTATTTTCTCAGGCATACTCCAAAAAATATTAGACCAGGAAAACAAACCAGGTAGGAAAAGGTCACACAGCCCCCGTCTCAAGTTACATAGAGAAAATAGACAAAAGCATTCACTTTTAATTAAAGAGAAGATCAGTCCGCAGCTAATTTGTGTAATCACAGAAACTCATAATACTCATATACGAAGTAAGAAATGTCTACAAACACATTCCCAAGGCTGAAAGAGATGAAACGTACACTAGCCAACCATCTAAGTTATTCGTCCTATTCTGATAGAAACCCACTCAGATGGCACAGTTCAAGTTATGATATAAAACAGAAAGTGCACGCCTTGATAGCAACCTATGACACTAAGTACAACATCATTGCCATATTGCAGCAAACGAGGTCAAATGTACGCAGCCTAACCAACGACGAGGCTAACTGTAGATGATATTGGACGAAATTGCATCGAAATCACATAATATTACCACTATACAGAAATAAAAAGAAGAGCAACCAACTTAGAAAGCCATTTTGCTTTACTCCATTAAATAAGTCTTTAGGTCCATTGAAAATAAAAATGAAATCAGTGGAAATATGGCACTCACCAAATCACAAAAAAAAAAAAAAAAAAAAAATCACGGATAGATTAAAGAAACAACAATGCCTTCATATGTCAATGTCATAACCAAAATAAAACGAACACAGTCATCAGCCACTATATACCCCCTTTAATTTTAGGTCATATCGTTTCAAACTATGAACTACAGATTACGTCAGGAAAAAAGAAAAATGACAAGATTTACCTTGAACTACTAAGTTCGGAGTTGTCAGTAGACCAAGTCTTCCCAAGCGTTGTCATGGCAACACCAGCCATGCTAACAAATACAGCAACGACTTTTGCCATATTCAAAGAATCTTGACCAAGGAGCACACCAACAAATAGAGTAAAGAGTCCAGAGGTTGAGGACAAAACTGTTGTACTTGCAACGCTTGTACGTGCAAGGGCAGCATTCGAAAGATACTGCACCAGATTAAATGACCCCATTAAGCTTGTAAGAAGTAACGCAATCGATCTGGGAATAAAAAGGTTACTACATGAGTAATTATGGTTCCGACATACAGCTTTTTCAGTCATATTCTCAAACTATAGTGTGTAAACTCCTTCGTAAAAAAACCAGTTACATTGTTCAGTTCTTCACATACAGCAACATTCTCAGGATCGTTATACACAGTGTACAGTCTACATTGACTGCACCACGTCAACTAATGTCTTCAGGTAGCAAAACTAATAAAGTTACAATGTATGTACGTAACACTTCCTAAGAGTCAAACCAACCAAAAACAGTATTGTCTCGGCGAATAAATGCCAGAGACAGAATCTTAAAGTACATGCAGAACTTCATATATGCAGCTTATAAAGCCCTATGGAACTTTTCCAAAAACTAAAAACTGCAATGAAAGACGGTGTTTATGTACAAAGTTAAAAGGCTATAGTTATTGCAGTAAGACATAGATCAACAAGATGAAAATGGCCAAAAGTTGTAGTTACCTCAATCACAAACCAAAGTGGCGCGAGGTAAAATCCGATTTTAACAATCTCCCATTTGGTGAGCTCTTTTTCCGCCTTCCCCGACACTTCCTTGAGAAACGGTTGTTCTTCTCCGAGAGTGAGATTCGCATCACTGTCTTTCCTAGGAATAGGCCCCTCAAGCTCCATCGCGGATACTTTCTGCTCTAAGTATTTAAGAGGCGAACCGAGTTTGTCAGCAGCTTGCCTCACAGTTTCAGGTAGACTGCCACTTCTTGTAGAGCAACTTTTCAATTTACGATAAAACCAATCTTTTATAAAAGCGATGGGAAGGTAAACCACCATTAGGGACGCTCCGAGATATGTCACAGCAAATGGCTGTTTATATGCATCATATATGCCCTGTAGATTGAATGATCGCAACATTTGATTATAGAAGCTTAGTTCGCCTTGACATATGATACATTGTCAAACATTAAATTCAATAACAACTAACAAGCACGTATATTGATGTGTCATTGTATATAACAAACAGTTCTCCACTTCTCATATGAGACATTCAGAGCAGACGGCTATACCATTTCGAGGGAAAAAGTACCAGTACTTTAATTGACTCGCCATGGTTTTAGTCACCCTATAGGCCTATAGTTGCCACTGGAGTAACCACGCCAATTATACAGCCGACGCTGATAAATTGAACGTGTAACTAATCTACTTACGCAAGACAATTGTAGATCACACCCTCTATTCAAGTCTAAATGCCTCGTACTTCCAAAATTTCCTCACATCAGGCCTAGGCGACCAGGGCACTCGGACTGAAATGAATCAACTCCTCCATAATTCACCCAAAGAAATGGACGAATCAGCACAAAAAAAAAAAAAGGAAAACGTAAAGAATGGGTGGATCAGAGGCGGTATAATAACATTGACCTTTAATGATCCTACTCCTAAATTCTTGAATTTTGCGCCCCAAAAAAAGGTAAGGAACTAGGAATTCTAAAAGGTGGTCATAGACAGCACAAACTTCCATAAAAAACTAAAATCAATCATCAAATTCTTCACTCAAATTGACACAAGTCCTATAATATACGGAGTATTACTAAAGTACAAATTCTCACATAACCCGGTCTCATAATAAACTTAACCTCTCTACTAGTGTAAGACGGTTTCACCAGAGACGTGATAAAAAAAAAAACACCAAGCCCTAATCACAAAACCAGCAAAATATAAAGCAAGATTAAATCTTTTTCACATCAATAATACCACAATTAACAACATAATCACAAATAAAAATAAAAAAATCAATTAAAATCATTAAAATTGAACAAATTTACTTAAAAAAAAAGAAGAAGAAAAACAAACCTGGGTAACTTCAGCAGAAGAAACCCAAATAACAACAGTAGTTCCTAACAACACCAACCCTGCTTTGTATTTCCAACTCATCCCACTATTAACAAGTTTTTTTTTTAAAAAAAAAAAACCCCAATTTAAAAAGGATAAAAATTTACAAGAACAAAAGAAAGTTGAGGTAAAATAGCAAGGTAAAAAAAAAAAAGTAACAGAGATCTGTGAGTATGAATGAATGAGGTAACAGAAGTAGTAAAAAAAAAAGGGAAAGAAAAACTGAAGAGATTATTATGAGATCTGTAGGTTTTTGGCAATGTAGTACTCCGTAATAAATAAATAAATGAGAAGATATAATAAGAAACAATTAATTAATCAATTAATTGATAAGAGTAATTGAAAGGAGTAAATATGAAGAAAAGTTGCTTAATTACAGCATAATTGTATGTGGGGTTTGTGAAGAAGTGAAGAAAGAAAGAAAGAATGGAAAAAAAAAAAAAAAAAGAGGAGGGTGGAGTTGGTTTGGGTGTACTTCACTTCTTTTACTCTATTAAATTTCGTGTCGGTTTCATGTTAATTTAGTTACATAAAGGAGTATTGAGCCTAAATTCGAATCAATTAATTTCGTATCAAGTTGAAATTTGTGTCAATTGGTTGTTTATGAAATCATGGGTGGTGGTGCAGACGTGCATTACTATATATTCAACGACTTGATTTGACAAGTTTGGTTTTAGCTCGGAATTGAGTTAAAGAAGAAAAATTTATACTCCCTTCAATATAATCCAATTTGGTAGTTTGGCAATATTTATCGATCTAAAAAATTTTTAGTATTTTTTACAATATATATAAGAAAAAAATATAGTCATGGAAGATCATGTTTAATTCATCTTTGAGTAAATAATAATATCAAATTTTTTACCGATATTAATGTTATAAAACGTGTCTCGACAAATGTGATAAAGTTAATGAGAAGATTGGATTAGAGAGAGTATATGATTTCGATTTTGAATTGACTTGAATCGACTTGATTTGATTTAAATTCAGTTTGAACTTTGTATAATATACTCTCTCATATTGTCCATTTCATTTTCTTTTTCGAAAAATTGACTGTAAATACTTTAAAATGTACAAATAATTATATTTCATCTTATCCATTCACACTTGTCGAGACACATTTTTCAACCCGAATATCTTTAGCTACACATTATAAAAAATTATACGGAGTAAAAATTTGATATTCTTGTTGTACTTATGTATACAAATAAAATAAGATCCCATATTATCTCTTATATATTTTACGGAATACTCAAGATTCTTTACACACATGAATATTGCCAAAAAGTGAATGTAACATTTGGAATGGATGGGAGGTAGTAATATTAGGGATGGGAGATAGTAATCCTCCTATATACTAAATGACAATTCTTGCTGATATCATTTATGCCACATGTCGCCATTCTATGAGTTTTTTCCCGCCAAAAATCTTTGATTACATCACTCTCTCAAAAGTGAATCTTGCAGAAAATAGCACCTAACAAGGTTTAAACCTATGACCTCCAATTTCACAAGTTGCTATCTCTATCACTCATCCAGATTTACTTTTATGTTAAATTGTTTAATGTCCAAATCTATAACTCTAATAAATTACAATCTAAAAATTTAATATTGGTTATATAAAAAATATATATCTATTAACAATAAATTACTGAATAAATTGCGCATTTTTGCGCGAGGCTAAACTAGTATTATAATAAGATATTCATGTGTCATCAAAGCATTTTTTATCAATTATAAAATGAAAATGGTGAGAAAGTTATGGTTTGGGGGAGTAATATTTATCAGACCAGAAATCAATTGGTACAAGAATTATCGTAATCGAGATGACTACTAATGACTTCTATTGACTTTGAAAAGGTAATCAGTGACTTGGGTTAAAAAAATACCCAATTTGTTTGACTAAGCTATTATATTCAAATTTATTCTAATTACTTTTCTAGCTTAGAAAATAGAAAAAATTGAAGCGTATATAATATATGTTAAAGAGAATATTTGTACGAAAAATAGTTTTGTATAAAAAGTTTTATTATGATTTAAAATGAGTGTTTCGTTGATGAAATTTTGGTGATAATATAAGTTACTCCGTACAAATTTAAACAACATCAAAAGTTGGTTAGAGTTGAAAGTTTGATGTTCTTAATTTAAGAGAAGAAAAAATAATTCTTATGTGAGATCATCTTACCCAAAAAATTGTGAAAAAGAAAAATAGGAATTATTAGTGTATATGCACCTCGAATCCACTATGATCCACGGATGATTGTAGCGTTGTATTTGCACATGAATGCACATTACAACATTACAACGGAGAGAATATGCCGTGCAAGTGTGCAACTACGAAAATGATACTTTGCCTTCTCTATTTATTCACGTTTTACGTCGAATTTTAAAGGAGCAATTAAGATATATATACAAATGGATAAAAAGTACTCAATATTTCGTAGTCTTTAATTTGAATTTTTAGCACATAAAATTTATCCAAAAAAAAACTTAAATAAATAAATGAATCGTCCAAAACGAAAGTATAATGAAACAATTGGATTGAAAAGGGTACAACATAAGACGCCAACAAATATACCAGTAATGCATTCCTATATAAAAAGGACTAAACCCTTTAATCATCACTCAATAATCTACAAAGAGTTCAAACAATGAGTAAATGATACAACAATTGTACTCTTTATTAACTTTTAGCCCATCACAAGTCACAACACTCGAAACACTAAATTTAGAGTATGTAACTACCGTAGTATGTCCCCATACAACATCCTTATAATATTTTTTACGTCTCATCTAATAATAGCAGCAATAAATGAGATATATAAGCACTATCAATGGTCACACAAGATAATTTGTGCCACGACAATCATACGCAAGCGGGCGCAGAAATGCCGGGAATTTGCACAAACACAATAGACAAAGGATCAACTTCAATAGGCTTCGTAGAATCAACCTTTTGAGGTACAAATTCTGGGATTTCATTCGAAGGAGTTAATGACAAAACTTGTCCATTTAATAGCATTGTTTGGCTTTGCACATCACCATTTGGGGCCGTCAAATGGTACTCTTCCCTCTGCGTCGCGGGCCCCCCAATCGGACCGTCTTGTGTCAAGACGCTTATTTCGTAGGCCACCTTGTCTAGGTTCAGTATTAGCAATGTAATTCCTCCCTGTGTTTTGGGTGTGTTAGAGCATAAAAGCAATCATGATTGTAGCTATTAGAGACCATGTCAACTAAAATCGTAAGGTGATGATTGAGGTCCGATAAGGTTCTTATACATTTACACGCCCCCTCACGCGAAGACTTGTAAGTTTCGAAGCGTGAATAAATGCTCACGTAGGCTCGTAGGCGTCAAACATGGCTACACACAGGACATTGTCAACTATGTGATAAAGAAGGTTCCCACGAATCGAACTCAGGACCTCATAGCATGATGCTCTAATACTATATTAGAATACCATGTCAATCAAAATCTTAAGGTGATGATTCATTCCGTTAATAGGTTCTTGTATTTTTTAATTAAATTTGTTCTTCGATAAGATATCAGAGTGACATTGGGCCATGTTAAGTTATAAAATCAATCACGAGATTCCAACAATCAATTTAAACTTTTTGTTGGGTTGGTTGCTTGACAGTAACGTTAGAAATACGAAATGCTAATAAGAAACTTTGACTCCTATAAACTTCGTAATTTTGCGAACCAAAAGTTTATGAAAATGGTTACGAATTTGAAAGGCAGCTTATATTATGAAATAGGAGTAGTTCTTACGGGTTGTTTTGAGCATTGAGCGTAAGCACGGACTTTCGGATTTCCGGTGACTTTTGCGGACAACACTTTTTTTCCCATCAAACGATGCCAAAGTAATGAACTGCATCAAGCAAACCATGTCTTAATTTGTGTAAAGACTAATTTAATTGTGCTCAAGCTCAATTTATTATCATTCTTAGTTTGGCTAGTCTAGCCGAACAACTAAATCGTTAAAGTGACAACGAATAAATTCGCTACAAAATTAGCGAAAAAAATTTATGAGTATAATTTTTAAGTCGCACTTATATTACCTGTAATAATCCGGATTTGGTAGGAAAGTGGTGGTGTTGAGTAGGCCATAATGGCCCCCAATCAAAATCTGTCTGCAAAATGTTTTGGTGTTATACGAAGCTGCAATTGCTAGTTGATCCAAGTACCTGTATTAGTCAAACAAAAATTGTCATATTTATATGACATAAAATCTTAAAAAAAAAACGACTTTTCACTAATAAAGCAAAAGACGTGTTTTAAGATGCATAAAATGTGACCACATATACATTATTGAGTATAATGTGACCATTTTTCAGATATATAAAAGTGGTCACATTATAGTCAAGATCAGTCTAAATATAGTCATATTATATGCATAAAAAACTCGTCTTTCACTTTATTAGGGAAAAATCGTCTTTTGTAAGACTAATTCTTTATACGGATATTTCCAACAAAATAGACAATAAAAATAGCTAAGATACAACTATTTATCCCCAGTCGCCATGTTAATTTTAATTTTTTTCGAGGGTGATGGATGGTATAAGCAAATTTTTCTCACCAGAAACCGGATGCAAATGAATTTGTGACGAGATGGCGGCCGCCATGCCAGGCACCACCGGCTTCTCCGACCCATGGAACAGTTGTACTCCCCGCCTTATTAAGCATAGTTTGCAAGTCTTTGAAAGTTTGAGTTATGGTATCCAAGAATGCTGGGTCCATTGCATGGTCCAATAGGTGCTCGTCTTCGCCTTCAATGTACAAAATTACAAATAATTTTGGTCAACACTTCATTTTACGAATTTAGGGCAATATATAACATGTACTCTGTATTCCTTAATTTTGAACGTGAGCTTCAAGGACGTCGTAAAAATATGGTACACGTCCACACGAAAAAAGTCCCAAAATAAAAACTAAACGATAGAACAAATAACACATTGTCACCTAACCTCGTACTAGTATACTACCCCATATATCTCAAACTTCACACCTAACGTAATTAATAGATCGATTTCCCTCCTTTCGATTGACAAAAGTGACTTACTGACAAGTTAAATCCAACGCTAATAGATAATCATTAGTTCATCATCATCTCAAATCTCAACTAAAAGTATAAACTAATGATTGATGATGTTCATCAATCACACATTCACACTCATACCAGGGCCGGCCCATGAGGGGTGTGGTTCGGTTCCTAGAACCGGGCCTCACAATTTGAAGGGGCCCAAAAAATTTGGACTATAGAAATATGTATGATAAAGCACCAAAATAAGCAAAATTATAAGTGAGCCTAGTGGTATTTAAGGCATTTTTTCATGTAAACAACCGAGGTTCAATTCCTAGGATGGATACTTTTTTACCCCAATTTTTTACTTTACAATTATGGGCCTCACTAATAGTGGTGATAGTCTCAAAAATTGTGGGCCTAATTAATTAATTAATGTAGTGTGTGTA
>JAUEKU010178243.1:0-10545 GCA_032274805.1 Gypsophila paniculata | reverse complement strand
AGCAAAGTCTAAAGACAAATGAGCTATACTCCGTATTTCATACATGGCGAATTATGGTCTATGGACATTATCACCATAAAAAGTACAGCTCAATTTTGATATTTTTTTTAACTAATACGCCAATGAGATGGGCCACGTCACTAATAACACAAGACTTTGGCGGATATCTTTATGCTCCCTCCTATTCTAAAAGACTTACCTTCGACCATACACAAGCTCCTAAACGACATCTTGGCCATATTTTTTCCATTTACTTACTCTCGTTGTTGAAGATATAATCCTGTGAAAACTCCTCTTGTACCAAATGTGTATATTTCAATCATCATATTATGTTTTTTTTCGTACACTACACGGTCAAAATTTTGAAACTTCGTTCCTAAAATGTGAAAGGCCAAACTCATTTAGAATCGGATGATTTAATTCTAACAACATTCCGTCCTAAAACTAATTGGCTAAAGTACGAGCTCCAAATCTCACATTCATAACACAACCGAGTTCTCTACAAACACTAATCAATCACACACAAAAAAACACAGCATAATCAACTATATCGACGATTACCGGGCTCATCAGAACCGTCAACACAGTCACAGAAATCATCATTCAGCTGACTACGATTGATCTTCTTCGATCCGTCTTTACAATCAATCAAATTTGATCCACCTCCGTAATAACTCTCATCTGATACATCAAAAAACAACACAATCAAATCAAAATTCAATCATTTTTCACATCATAAACACAAAATTACAGCTCAAAAATCAAAATTAGGTTAAAATTACGTAAAAATAGGTTAAATTTACCTTCAGGAGAAATGCCGAAAATTGGATTAGATGAAATTGAAGTTGATTCGACGATCAATGGAGTTAAATTAAACACGATCAAAATTAATTGAGCAAAAATCAACTTCATTTTACAATTAACTCAAAAACTAGGTAATTTTTTCCTTTTTTTTGAATTAATTGTGAATTGTTTGAGATTAAGTGCGATTGATTGAGAATTAAGTGAAATTTGGGGACGAATTTGAGTGATTAATCGTCGATATTTTGAATTAATTAAACCCTAATTTTTTATGAGTGAAAAAATTTGGGGAAAAACGAAGATCACAGTTACACAGTTGATACTACAGAACTGTGGAAGCGACGTCGTTTTGGTTAAGAATTTGTGAATGTTTGGGCCCTTGTTTGTGAATGTTTTACTCGTCGGGCCGTTTGATCATCAACCGGGCGTTTGCGTATGATGATATCATATTTATTATCATAGAAACTCGAAAATTTTTATGTCTTATGTAACTCTTTAGTACAGTTCAACTTGACGATGTTAATTCTGTAGACTGTAGTATAGTTTTACTATAGAAATACGAGAGCGACGTTGTTTTCTTTTAAGTTGAATTTTCGAGTGTTTGGGTTGTTGATTGAGGTTATACTACTTTGGCATGTTTCATGGTCGACGAGTTTTGGGTATGACGATGTTGTAGAAGTATAGAAATTTGATGTTTTTGTGGCTTATTATGGTGTCGTGATACATATGTACTCGTCGCATGTGAGAGTTACCAATTAATCGGTAAAATATTGAATCTTGAAATAAGAACATGTAGTATTAGGTTTTTTTTGGGTTTATGGGTAGGAAACGATATCGACAGAGCTTTGTGAAGTAATCTGGGACACATTGTTGGTTTTATTACAACGATGGTGATAAAACGGAAATAATTCCTTTGTTACTAAACAAGTTTCAAAAGTTTGTTTATTTGACAATTAATCCAGTAGTTTCTTAATTTCTTTGAACTCGATCCAAGCAAGCCCGATTTCGTTGTGGAAAGTTGTTGCACCACTTTCCCCAGGCTTTTTGACAGCATATCCAGATTCATCACAAGTTCACAACTCAAACAAGTCTGTTACACAAACATGACATCAATAGAAACTTCATACAATCTTCATTGAAAATGTCTATTGCCAAAACTTACAAGGATGCATAACCAACCAAAAAAGTCCACAACAACTTGCTACATTAACTAGAAAACTCTTGCTACATTAAAAAGACACACAAGAAGTGACCTTAAACATAACAAAAACATCTCTCAAAAAACATAAAAACATAACAAAAACAATGGAAATGAAGCAGGAGTGCAAGCTACATTGTAAAGTGATACTAGTTCCTCAGCCGTACATCGGCCACCTAACACCGATGCTGAATCTAGGAAATGCTCTTCACTCGAAAGGGTTTTCCATTACCATAATACAGACTCGGTTCAACTCTCTGAACCCGAGTGAGCATCCCAATTTCAGCTTCTACTACATTGAAGATCCCATGTCGAAGGATGCAGTTCCCTGGTCGGGTAGTATAAAGACCATAGTGTTGCTGAACAAGAGTTGTTCCGGGGGGTTTCGGGATTGTTTGGCACAGATACTGAAGGATGCTTCTGATAAGAAGGAGACGGTTGCGTGCTTGATTGCAGATCCTATGTGGACTTTTGTAGGAAGTGTTGCTGATGAGTTCAATCTACCAAGGCTTGCACTTAGAACTGGTGGACTTTTGGCTCTTATCCTTTACGACTCTTTGTCGCTTCTTCGAGAGAAAGGCTACTTTCAAGGTATTTCCTGCATTGATTAATAAGGTATAACAAATTTAAAACCTGAAAAACTTTATCCAGGTCGCATTACGAAGTATAATCATCAGTAGCTTTTACGTGGTTTTAATACGAAGTACTTTGTATTGGATATAGTTATCATAGTAGCATATTTAGTACTCTACTGTTGTACATGTTCACAAGCTAGAGATTGCATACATATGACCCACTTACCTCGCCATGGGCACGAGCTTACCAACACACTACTGTACTGCTGTTGATTATGATGTCGTGGTTCACTTTTTTTAATGGTTATCTGCCAGAATCCGACCAAGAAGCAGCAATGTTGGAGATTCCACCCCTGAAAGTGAAAGACCTTCCAACAGAAGAATATCATGAAGTTATGGACATTATGGCGAAAGAAATCAGAAGCTACCGTCATGGAATCATCTGCAACTCATTCAAGGAGCTTGATGGATCGATACTAGACAGAGTTCGTAAAACTCTTAGCCCTACTCCTACCTTCCCTATAGGTCCTTTACACAAATACGGTCCAACAACTTTGGCTAGCATCATTACTCCAGACCAAAGCACCATCAATTGGCTAAATACACAAGTACGAAATTCTGTACTCTATGTAAGCTTCGGAACTCTTGCAGCACTAAGCAAGGAGCAGTTCTTGGAAGTGGCGTGGGGTATAGCAAATAGCGAGCAACCATTCTTGTGGGCAGCTCTGCCTAGATTGATTAATGGTTCAGAGACGACCGATGCTTTGTTTCCAGATGATTTTCTACAGACTGTGAAAGATAGGAGCCATATCGTTACGTGGGCGCCTCAGAAAGAGGTTTTGGCCCATCCTGCTGTAGGAGGATTTTGGACGCACTGTGGATGGAACTCAACTATGGAGAGTATCTGTGAAGGAGTGCCTATGATTTGCCTTCCATTCTTCGGTGATCAAATGATGAATGCTAGACACTTGAGTGACGTTTTAAAGGTCGCATTGCAGCTCGAGAAAGGACTAAACCGACATGAAATAGAAAGGACAATCAGACGACTGATGGTTGAAAAGGAAGGTGAAGAAATGAGAAAAAGATCAGAAAGTTTGAAGCTGGAAGCAGAACAATGTATCGAGGAAGGAGGGTCTTCACATGAATCATTGGATCAATTGACTAGTCATATTCTATCGTATTGCGGAGTCGAGAGAATGACAGTTCAAAACCACCTCAAGCAATGATATAGAATGACAGTATCACTGAATAAGTCTTAAGATGTATTAACAGGTAGGTACTTCAATGAATAAATAAATTCCTGTGATTCTGAACATTGGTATATTAGCATTTGCAATTCAATGTCGAAACGAAGTTGGTTATTCATTCAAATCTTTAAAAAGCTTCACTAGGGTAGCATAATCTACTTAAAAATTTCAAATCGCTTATTTTTACAGGTCGGACCGAATGGTTTCATAAACTGAAATGTCCATCGACAGCTAGTATCTTTATACTTTGAGAGTCAATAGTGACGGCTACACAACAAGGCTATATTACTAATATACCAAACCACCAAAACTTCCACTATATATTTAATTAGGCCCACTATTTAACATTCCAACATAACACTTACATAGAAAAAGAGAAACACCCTCTAAGTGTTTGTCCTAAGCTTCCAACCTTGCAGACATGAATAAGTTACAACCACACCTCCAATGAAGGGACAACATAACCATCTACGAAAGATAAAAAGGTCAAATGGCTCGAGTCACGTCTGCTAAATTATCGGGTCAATTTGGGTCAAAGTTATTTCGGTCATGGTTCAAAATTTACGGGTTTGACCATAAAATAAGAGCGGATAAGATCGAATTTACGGGAGGGTCATATTTTGACTTGCCTTCCCTTTAAAATGATTGTCCTAATGTTCCAACCTTTCTCACCTCAATAACCAGAACTCCAATGAAGGGAGAACAAAACCATCAAACAAAGATGAAACAAAGAATACTAGTATTCCCTTTTCCACTGCAAGGCCATGTAACACCCATGCTCAGTCTAGCAAACCTTCTACACTCGAAAAACTTTTCAATAACCATCGTCCACACGCAGTACAACTCTCTAAACCCGGCTCATTTCCCACATTTCAACTTCCACTTCTTAGAAGACAACATGCCCAGCAACTCTGTCCTTAGTTCCAATGATCTTAAAACAGTCTTGTCTGCCCTACAAGTGAACTGTCGTGAACCGTTCCGAGAATGCTTATCTGAGATTCTTAGTTCAGCAGCAGCAGCAGACAGAGACAAGGGGTCTGTTGCCTGTCTGATATCTGATCCTATGTGGTCTTTTGCTGGTTCTGTTGCTCAGAGTTTCGGTTTGCCTCGGGTTGTGTTTAGGACTGGTGGTATGTCTGCCTTTGTTGTTTATGAGGCTCTGCCTTTATTAAGAGAAAAGGGGTATTATCCTATACAAGGTATGCACATCTCTCAATCAATCATATTATCAGAAATTCAGATTTGAAGTTTAATCTAAACCCCATTTGATGATAAGCTTGACCTGAGACTTGAAATTGATCCGTTCGACGCGACGCAACCCGACCCCTATTCAAACTGAATTTAGCTAGACCACTTTTGACTCAACTTGGCCCTAAACAGATATTGAACTAGCCCAAAAAAAACAGCCCGAAATGACCTAAAATTACCGAAACAACTACATAGTATTTTATTATCGGAACTTTTAACTGTTTCAAGTAAAATAACAATGTTACGCTCAAAATGACCAAACCCAAAAATGACCCAGTAAGAGTAGACCTGAAACAAACCCGACCCGCCAAAAGTGTGAGGTGACAGTTGCGGCCACATTCAATAGTTTTTACCTTAATAGTTATTGTGCACATCTGTTCCTTTTTAATGATATTACGACTTGATATTCTTTGATTTTGAACCAAAATAAACTGAAATAACTTACTAAAGTGTCTGCAACAATTTCTTTTTTATTATGAAGAAGCAATCATTTTAAAAAATTATTCATCACGAATTACCCAGAAGCAAAGCTGTACCTGATATAATTATCTTGATAATTGACGCTCAATAATGATTTTATGCCTTAATACATAAAATCCTTAATGACCACCTTCTATTGTTTAATTCAGAGGCTAAACTAGACGAGCCAGTACCGGAGTTACCTCCTCTCAAATTCAGAGATCTCCCAGCAGAGGTTCAGCATGACATATTGGCCATTACAGTGAGAGAGACCAGGACATCTCAAGCAGTGATCTGTAATACTTTCGAGGAGCTTGAAGGTTCCTCGATAGCCAGAGCACGCAAAAACCTTCCTGACAACGTCTTTCCAATGGGTCCGATACATAAATACTTGCAAGCTACTGCAGTCAGCATTTGGGAACCAGATCAAACTTCTATTTCATGGCTAAACACACAAGCCCCCAACACCGTACTGTATGCGAGTTTTGGGAGCATTGCAGCAATTAGCGAAACTGAGTTTCTCGAAATGGCGTGGGGCCTGGCCAACAGCAATCAGCCTTTCCTATGGGTGGTTCGACCAGGGTTGAGTGAAGGACTAGAACTCGATGAGCTGCTTCCGCAGGGATACTTACAAATGGTGGGTGAAAGAGGACACATAGTCAAATGGGCACCTCAGTTAGAGGTTTTAGCACACCCGTCTGTTGGAGGGTTTTAGACGCACTGCGGATGGAATTCAATTGTTGAAAGTATTTGTGAAGGGGTGCCAATGCTTTGTCTCCCCTTCTTTGCCGATCAGGCTATTAATGCACGTAATTTATGCGACTGTTGGAAAATTGGGTTGCTGCTTGAGAAGAAGACAAGAGAAGATATACAGAATGCTATAACGAAACTGATGGTGGATGAAGAAGGCGCTGAAATGAGAAAAAGAATCATAGGTTTGAAGGAGAAAGCAAAGGTTTGCCTTATCGAAGATGGATCTTCATACGAGTCTTTGGACAGGCTCACTAGCTACCTGTCGTCATTGCAATCCGATTCTTCTCTATATTGTCTAAGCCAAGTTACATCATGTTGCATTCGACAATCAGTTAGGGAAGATGATTAACAGAAACTAATGGTTCAAAAAGGTAAACAGATGAAGTACAGATTCACAGAACTGAGAAAGTAATAACGAGGGCGAATCTCTGTGTCGTAAAATGTCACTCTTCTCTTGTCTAAAACAAGTGTATAAAAAATTATGATGGTATTAATTTAATCATACTTCCACAGAGAAAACAAGCATGAACTGAGCACTCTTTTAAGAAATTGTTCTGTCATCAATCATCAATCCTAGCTAATGCTTTAAAGTTTCAGCACTAATCCAAAAAGGAATCTACCTATAAAATTTTACGTCTATTCCACTCAATTATATATGAACTTTGGTTATTGATTGAAAAATGAATTACATTATACTGATAATTACATCAGACATTTATAGTACAAGGCTAGAATACAACTTACAATCATTACCATAATTAAGCTTCTATACAAATATAAGTTTTCTATATTTACATTGTGAATGAGATTATTTTCCCTTGATTGCAGGAGCTGATTGGGGAGGTAACTGATACTTGGCTTGACTGTTTATTTTGGGAGGGTCTTCTTGATTGATATGGTTAATACGCCCCCGCAAGATGGACGACCGATCAGTGAGACCGATCTTGTTTCGTAACGTGAGATATGGAGCCTTGTGCAGCGGTTTAGTGAGGATATCTGCCAGTTGATCTTGACTGGCAACGTGCTGGATGCGTATGTGTCCGTGCCGTAGCTGTTCTTTGACGAAGTGGAACGACAAAGCCATGTGTTTCATGCGAGAGTGGAAGACTGGATTTTTGGCGTAGAGAGTGGCAGAGATGTTGTTGCAAAAGATGGCTTGAGCTTTGTCAACTGTAATTTGAAGTTCGGTCAGAAGATTACGTAGCCATAGTGTTTCAGTGTGTTTCAGTAGTGACAGATGCTATGGCCCAAAATTCAGCTTCAGTGGTGGAGAGAGCGAGGCCACATTGCTTTTTGGAGGACCATGAGATTGGATTCCATCCTAGGTAAATGATGTAGCCCGTTGTTGAGACGTAATTGTCTTTGTCTCCTGCGTGATCTGCATCACAGAAGGCGTGTAGACAGGATGGAGAGGTTCAGTACAATTACAGGCCAAATGTTTGAGTTCCCTGTAGATAACGAAGGAGAAGTTTCAAGGCAGTCCAGTGAGTAGTTGTAGGATGGTGAAGGAATTGCGCAATACGATTTATTGCAAAGGCAATGTCTGGTCTAGTAAGGGATAGATATTGTAAACTCCCCACTATAGCACAATACGTAGAGTGGTCATGAATTGGTTGGTTGTCTTCCTGAGTAAGTGGAGGAGACGTAGCCATAGGAGTATTGTTTGGTTTGGCGTCTACCATTTTGTATTTGGTTAGGAGATCGTATATGTATTTGGATTGATTTAGATGTAAACCGAGTTTGTTTGGTGTAACTTCTATTCCTAAAAAGTGTGATAGTGGTCCAAGGTCTTTTAACGAGAAACATTGTAATAATTTGCTGATAAAATAAGTTAATTGGGCAGGATGTGGCCCGGTGATGATAATATCATCAACGTAAATAAGCATATAGATGCAGGTGGTTTGGGTATGTAAGATAAACAAAGAGGAGTCAGAGATAGATTGTTTGAAACCGTAGCTTATTTGAGAGGTTGTGAGTTCATTATACCAAGCACGCGGGGCTTGTTTTAAACCATATATGACCTTGTTTAGTTTACAAATAAAGTCAGTTTGTGCTTGGTCGACAAAGCCGGGTGGTTGAATCATATAAACATCGTCAGTTAATTTTCCTTGTAGAGATGCATTGTTAACGTCTAGTTGTCGCAATGACCAATTTTTGGTGACAGCTAAGGATAAGATGAGACGTACAGTTGTGGGTTTTACGACGGGGCTAAATGTTTCAGTGTAGTCAATACCGGGTCGTTGATGAAACCCTTTTGCAACAAGGCGGCCTTGTGTTGTTTGAGAGTGCCATCAGGGTTATATTTAATCCGAAAAACCCACTTACATCCTATAACATTTTGAGACGTAGTGCGCGGAACAAGAGTCCAGGTTTCGTTTCGTTCGAGGGCCTGAAATTCATCTTGCATAGCCTGTCGCTAATGGGGGAGAACAAGAGCTTGTTTGACAGTATTGGGAAGAGTAGTGGAAGTCGTGCTTTTTTTAGCGAGATTAGCATAGCGAGGATTCGGTTTACGAATATTATTATCCAGTCGAGTTGTGACAGTTTTATCCGCGGGTGGCTGGACTGTTTTGGTACGGTGCTAACGCGAAGGAGGTATGGTGCATTGAGGGTCAGTGTCAGGAACACTTGGTGAGGGGGCAGCAACTGAGGTTGGTGGGTTCGAAGAGTTGTGAACAGGAGCAGATGATGGGTGAGAAGTGGTGTTTCGGCGAGAGTAGACTATGGTGATTGGTTTGTGCTGGCGAGTGGTTAGTGTTTGGGAAAGTGTGGATGAGTGCGAGGGTGTATCAGGAGCTGGTAGTATAGGAATGTAAAGTGAGCACAATTCATCAGGGGTAGAGGAAGGTGCTAGTGAGGACGGGGTTGTCGAAGGGAAGGAAATTCATGATCAATGAACTGGACATGTCTAGACGTGTAAAGTCTATTTGTTCGAGGGTCAAGACAGTGATAAGCACTTTGTGTAGTGGAATAACCGACAAAGGTGCAAGCGATGGAGCGGTCTTCCAATTTGTGTTTTGTATACGGCCTAAGATACGGATAACAGAGGCATCCAAAATTGTAGAGCTTTGTGTAATTGGGTTGAGAGTTATGTAACTTAAAATAAGGAGAGCTGCCATGGAGTGTTTTGGTGGGCATTCGGTTAATGAGATAGGTTGTCGTACTAAAGGCGTAGGGCCAATAAGTAGTAGAGAGTCTTGCATAATTTAGTAAAGCCAGTCCGGTTTCAACAATGTGACGATGCCGTCTTTCGGCATAGCCATTGTGTTCCGGGGTGTGTGGTGGTGAGGTAATTGATACTTGGCTTGACTGTTTATTTTGGGAGGGTCTTCTTGATTGATATATGGTAGCTTTTTGCTCTTTGAAATACTACAAGAATGACAGTGATTATAATCCATTATTGAAGGTGATAAATTTTTATTAATGATTTGTATTACATCATAAGTAGGATAACCTAATATATGATGCCAAGATAATGGTGATGGTCCTTTATGAGCAGCTAGAGCAACGGGTTTTGGAGGACACCATTCATATACTCCGTGGTTAGCATGGCCCTGAAGCAGGATCTCCTTCGTTTTGATTGCCTTTACAAAAATGAGTTGTGTGAGAAGCGTACATAAGCATTGTTATCACGACATAATTGCGAAATTGATAAAATATTGCGTGTAATTTTGGGAACATGTAAAACATTGTTAAACTTGAGATGATGCATTGTAAAATAACCTGTATTGGCAATCGGAAGGGTGGAGTCGTCGCCAATAATTAAATCATCAAAGCCATTGTACGGAGCGTGAAAGGCTAAGGTGTCCAAATCATGAGTAAGGTGATGCGATGCCCCGCTGTCAAGGAGAAAGTTGGGGTTGGGTTGAGGAGTGCCGTGGTGAGCAAGATGAGCCTGCGGCATCCCTTGATGAGAGCGACTTGTCTGTGGCTCGGGAAAGACAAGGTTAGGGCAGACCTTGCGAAATTGAGAGCAGGCGGATATCACACGGCCAGTGTTACGACACCACTGGCATTTTCCCTTGAATGGTTTTGGGTTGGTGTTAGAGGCAGACTGGTAGTTGTTGTTGTTGGCCGCATAAAACTGGTTTGATGCAGGCTGTTGATGATTACGTTGATGGCCACGGTTGGGGTTGTGGCCACGGTAGGCCGGATTAGCAGACGGAGTGAAGTGGTTGGAGTGAGGTTGTTGTTTTATAATGAGTTCTTGTTGAAGTAGTTTTTCATGTAAAGCTTCAAAAGATATTGGGGTATCACGTGCTCG
>JAUEKU010178232.1:0-10545 GCA_032274805.1 Gypsophila paniculata | reverse complement strand
GGAACGGACAGGGCACGGTATTGCTGAGATCCACGTGAAGTAAGAGGGGCAAAACCCACCATGAAGAAGTGAAGCCTAGGGAACGGGACAAGATTGACCGCCAGTTTCCTGAGGTCAGAGTTCAGCTGGCCAGGAAACCTGAGGCAGCATGTTACTCCTGACATTGTTGCCGAGATCAAGTGGTTCAAATCACCAACTGACAAAGATACAAATCAGTTAATATTAAGGACACCTAAACAAGATTCAACTCAACCCTAAACACATTTAAATTCAACCGAAAACCCCTAGTTATGAGAATGAAAAAACAACAGATGAGCTAAACCTTAACTATAGGAGTCAAAAACTATATGAAAACGATACTCTAGATGAAAAATATATGAAAGCCTATATGCAACGACCTCATGAGTCATAAACCATATGAAAACTATATGCAACGACCCCAAAGGAGTCAAAGACTTCAAACAACATATGAGCTAAACCTTAACTATATGAAAACGATACTCTAAATAGCAGCAGAAAACACTTTCATATTTGCTAGAACAACTACATTTCAAAAGAACAATGATTTGCGAAGAAAGGTTAGTACGATAAAAAAGATCAATGCTCAAAAGCAAACAATGCTTTAAAACCACTACAACAAATGAACACACAAGTCAAGATACAGACAGTAAAAGCAGCAAAATGTAAGCTGAAGCAGGAATGACAAGAGACTTACAGCTAGGTGTAGTGAGCTTGAGCGTCCTAAAGCAAATGTCATACAAAGCTTCGTTATCAAGAACCATACACTCATCTGCGTTCTCAACCAGCTGGTGTACTGACAAGGTTGCATTGTAAGGCTCAACAACGGTATCAGACACTTTGGGAGACGGAAACACAGAGAATGTCAGCATCATTCGATCTGGATACTCTTCCCTGATCTTCGATATCAATAGAGTTCCCATTCCAGAACCCGTACCACCTCCCAGTGAATGACACACCTGAAACCCTGCATCAATCATTCATTTTATTCACCACATGGCTAAATTAACACCAGTAAAACTTCAGTAAGGTAAGTTCAAACATCAACGACAGATGAGATAAGAAAAAAAAATTCAGGTATTGAAGCAAGCATCTTCCTAGCAAAAAAAATTCATTCACCGATATAATCGAAACTAACACCAGCATAGAACGATGAAATAAGTATACTAGCCGATACAGTAGTCCATCTGTACCAGTCATGCTATTACCCAGCACATTTTACTGCCCGAATCATCAGTTTATCATTCTACTACAAAACTGCTTCAGATGTACTGACCGAGCGAAACTGACCATCCGATTGCACAAAAATGCAACTCGTTTCATTCAGTTCCTCACATTTAGTCAGCAAATTTAGTAAGCCAAAAAGATCGGAGTATCATCCATAACAATGCAAAAACTGGTGTCCCCTATCATTTGTTTCCGAGCCATACATTGACACAAACAAATAAAAACGATGGCAAACTCGATCAACAGTCTCTCCCACACAACATTTTATTCACCTAAGTAAATCACTGTAAACACAAACCCACAAAACAACAAAGAAAGTACAAGTAAAATAACCGACATCAGAATCACTGACGCAAAAAAAGAGCAATTCAAAGACAAACACATATTAAGCAATGCACTCTAAACAATACAATATCATACAAAATTAACCCAAAATATTCAAACATTTCACATAAGACATTTCATCAAGCACCTTCAATGCAAAGCACAACATCAAAAACTGTAAAACACAACATTACATTGAAACATTTCAGCAAAAACCTTCGATGCAAAACACAATAAAACCTCACAGCAACATTCCATCAAACACCTTCGATGCACAGAAACATTTCTGTACGCAAAGAAACAAAAAAACTTCACACAGACATTTCATCAAACACCTTCGATGCAAAACACAACAAAAAAGATTACACATGGACAATTCATCAAACAAGAAGAATACAAAAAAAAAAAAGAGACGAACCTTGAAGACAATCACAATTCTCAGCTTCCTTGCGAACAACATCGAGGACGGAATCAATTAACTCAGCACCCTCAGTATAATGACCTTTAGCCCAATTATTGCCAGCACCAGACTGGCCAAAGACGAAATTATCAGGCCTAAAAATCTGACCATAAGGACCAGTCCTCACACTATCCATAGTACCCGGCTCAAGATCCATCAGCACCGCCCTCGGAACGTAACGCCCACAACTTGCTTCATTGTAATACACATTGATCCTCTCCAATTGTAGATCCGTTTCCCCTGCGTATTGCCCCGTCGTGTCGATTCCGTGTTCCGCGCATATCACTTCCCAGAACTTCGACCCTATTTGGTTCCCACATTGTCCCCCTTGTATGTGTAATATTTCTCTCATTTTTCTTTTTCTTTTTTTTTGAAATTAGGGTTTCTTTTTTCTTTTGAAATTAGGGTTTTGTTAATTCTTTTTTTTTGAAATTAGGGTTTCTTTTTTCTTTTGAAATTAGGGTTTTGTTAATTTGGGGTGATTTGTGTGGGGGTATTTATAGAGAGTGGAGTGGAAGATGACGTCATGACGGTAACGGCTACTTTTTTGGGTGAATGGATGGAAAAGAAAAGTGATTTGAAATTTGAATTGACTGCAAAATTTGGGGATACTGAAACCCTAATGTCGGCTATAGGTCATTCGGGTCGGGTTTAACGGCTGTAAATGGATATTCCCTGGACACAGCTGGCCAATGGATCATATTCCAAATTTTTATTTAAGAGGAATATAAATTTGTTTTAAATTTAAACGGATCAAATATTGTGAAAAAAGTAAAAGTTCGAGAAAAACAACTATCTTGTCTTATATATACAGGTGAGGTGATATTTTAGCCGGTTTAACTTAAGACGGATATACCCATCTTAAGGGAGAATTATTAGGCACATATAGACGAGAATACGAGTACCTAAAATAGTGTGACATAAATTGTTTTTCTTTTTCTTATCTCCCATTAAAATAAACGAAATAAATGAGCAATTAGCAGAAAAAAAACAGTTATCTATATCTATTTAATTATGTATCATATGTAGTTTTATACGAGCAAGGTTACAGTTAGGCAAAGATTAACTTTAAAAAATATTCAGTAGAGTTTACCAATGACAAATGAAGAAATATGTTTTCTCTTAATCATTATTCATTTGTTTAGATTTCATACGGAGTATATCGTTACAATTTTATTTCGAAAATGAGCACAAATTAATTATTTTCTTAAAATACAAATATAATTTGGATCAAATCAACACCTAAAATTATCAACCGAGCCAAATTTTCCTCCCAATTGATGTAGTCAAATACATTTTCGTTAAAATAAAGTCAAACTATGCTTTATACGTACAAATTAAAAAATGATTGATTTATACATGGAGTAATTCTAAGTATAAACATCAACGATAATATTGCATCATAAAAAAATTATAAAAATTTGATAATCTTATTGTATCCATTAAGACGATGCAAATAAAATTTTACATGATTATACTAAAAACAATTCTCTACGTATATGAATAGTGCCCAAATAATTAGTAAATAGTTTGAATTTGATGGAATGGAGAATATATTACTGTGTATATTTACTACCAAGTTCCTAAAAATTTGCTCTTTCACTCACTCACCCAGCAACAACCATCACAACTTCAACAGCAAGTCTCACTTAAGACGGGCTTATTTTCATCGTAAGCTTGCGACGGAAATATGTTACCATTTTTTGCAACTATAAAATGTTGTAACGAGTAATAAAGCACTTGTCTAAAAGTGGTAACATTTTAGCAAAAAGTGGTAACATAATCCCGTCGTAAATCACGACCGTCGTAAATGAGAATTTGCGCAACTTCAATACCCAATATCAACCATGGTGAAGTCTTCTCCAATTCTACAATTGACTCCTACAACATACTCCCTTGGTCTCAATATAATAGTATCATTTTACTTTAGGTAATGTTTGGAAACTTGAAATTGATTTCATTTCCATTATTTCAATTATAGAAATTAAAATGCTTCAATTCAATTCCAAAAACTTGTTTGGGAACCCCGAAATTGGAATTAGAAGGGGTGGGGACAAGGTCGAGGTGAGTTACCATGAAAAAAAATCTACAATGAGATCGTATATCAATAGAGTTAAAATGATGATTTTAAAAAAATATTTTCAAAATTTTATATTTTTTTGTCGAAAAATATGAAAAAAATTAATAGAAAAATTTCAAATAACTACTATATACTTAGAATTTGAAATGACCACATTTGGGACTAGGATGGAATTGAGGGAGAATTGAGTCAATTCTAATTCCAAATCCACAACTTTCCCAAACATTGGAATTGACTCAATTCCGAAATTCAATTCCAATTCCAAGTTCCCAAACACACCATTATTGAATTTAAACTTTAAAAATTTTGATTGCAGATAATTTAAAAGATATAAATAAGTAAAACATAATAATAAAATATTTGAATTAGTCATCAAAATATTTTTTATAAAAGAATGTTTTCGACAAAAATAAAAAGTCACATATGAATAGAAACAAACACGGTCAAAGCGACGCATCGAAGACCGAGCAAATAGTAAGTGAGAGCATCATGTTAAAATGGAGAGAGTACTACGCAGCTCTAAGTACTGTTTTTTTTTTTTAAAATGTCTCTTTTTTCTAGATTAAGGTTATGTCATTTAAACTTAATTTCAATTCAATTTCACTTCATTCAATTCAATTCAACTTCATTCAATCCTAAAGAAGCATCGAAGCCCACTCTCGAAATTGCATAATTTCAATCTTAAACATTGTGGCGTACATTTTGAAGTTTGTTTTTTTGTTTTTTTTTTTTTTTTTAAGTGAAACAAAAAAATCACAATTTCCAAATACCAACAATCGGTTGTCTTTGCAATAAATTTTCTTAATCTTTTCAATGACGATCATCATCGTAACCATTTTCACATTTTCACAGCCTTCGTAACCATTTTGTTGATGACATTAACTATTTTTACCAAAAAAACCATTTCACACTTCTAATAGCTACGGAGTACTTTTTATAGTTTCGTACTTTTTAACTCTAAATTGTAATGGGAATTTGTTCTAAGACAATCTCACTACTCACATAGTCACATTTATACGTCCACAGTAACTACCAAGACAAACTTTGACAAATTTCACCTCACAATAAGCTATCCTTAAATTAAAACACACTTCTCCCACAAACTCATCACTAGTCCATGATCTCTAGTAATGTTTTGGTTGTTTGTTATTCTCAGGCGCATTGAGATCAACTCAATCAATGCCGGGTAGGTCATCATTATTTAGCCATTCTACCATAGTCGATCATTGGACGTCGAACAACATCTATGATGTCAATCTGTTCATATTATGAACATCAACAACAAATGCTGTACAGTGGCTAATTTTCATCATCAAAGTGAGCATTAAGCTTTCTCTCAATAATACAATCACACACAGCAGAAAGTATGGCCACACAACAAATGAATGAAAAGAAACAAGATAATGAAGATCATAACCAAAACATAGCGAAACGAATTGAATCAAAACAAAAACATCAGGCACCCTAAAAGATCTCAGAATAACATTCTTTCTGAGTGATCTCAGAACAAGTTAACATTAAACCGATTGGTCAATAGTCAAAGTTTGGGTTATTTCGGGTAACAGGGTGAGACTTTCAGTTCTTGGCCATCGAAAAGGGTCGAGTTAGGTTTTCAATTTTCGATTAGTATAGTGAACATCCTCAAGTTTACCCTCCTCTGACAAGAGTCAAATTGGCGAAACTCCACTAGCATTAAATTATCACAAAAGAAAAGGCTGACCATCAATTTCGACATGGCCAGCAACACCAAAAATGTATCCATAAACACATTTTGCTAGTGGTCGGATGCATGAGCCTCTACCATATTTTATCAACATCCATGCTACCCAATGGCCAAATCTATGTACCACTATCCTGACCTGCCTGGCCTGACCTATCTAATCCCTTCAACAAGTCTAAGTCTAACGCAAATCCTCAAATTCAGAAAGGGGCAAGGAACAAACACGACTGAATTTTACACTTTTCACGTCTCTACGTCACCCCATTACTGTAACAAAGTAATAAGTCAAGCGCTTCACCGTAACAAATTTCAATAGCTACTTTAACCAGAGTCCAAAACCACGGATAAGTTCTAATCAGCTCTCAAAACTATCACCATGACTAGTCTGTGTGCAAGCACTGATACAGAGAGCTTGTCATCATGCAAACGATAGTGCACTAAGCGTCTCTTTCCCTCAGAAACTATGCGCTCAAGAGTCCAACTTTCCGGATGCTACAAGTATAAGGCTAATCTTAAGTAAATGAGCTCACTTAACTCATACCCTCACACTTAACTTGTCTGAGTAATTTTTTAAAATTTTTTTTTCCTGCACTACCTCTGTTCAGGCCAATTTGCTATGTTTATCAAAATATTTGGGAGGAAGATTGAACAATGTAGTGAATAGGTTACAACCGAGGGAATAACTCTTGGGAGTCAGAGAACACCGTACCTTATATTTCTCTCAGCATCAAAATTTATTTGCCAAATAGTAAATCATTAATCTGATACGTAAGAAAAGGGGCTATGTGCCTATACTACATATTCCTATACGTGTGACGTGGCAAGATCAAAGTGATCTGTATATCTGATACTCTGTATAAAACAAGATGGCAGCAAAAAGAGACAACTAGACAAGTTCATCTTTGGCAAAAGACAAAACTGAGAAATTTAACGTGTAGAACTTGTTTCGAAACAGGTGTAGATGTCTAATGCTGAAATACAGTGTCTCGGAGATCCTAAGCGAAGACAGCGACATAAGTAGCTTCTAAAGATATATTTCGGACTGGAATATCAAAGAAGGGGAAGGTAAACAACAGCAACGATAAGAAGCTAATAAATTAAACAATGTCCCCAAATACTCATCAAACCACAAAAGCAGCTTCACGGCGTCATAGCTCTGCATATATGTGCCCCAAAACTTCTAGATCCAAGCTAAATTTCCTACCTATCAGCTATCACTAGTGCTAAATATTATAATTGAATTGTACAAACCAATTTATTTTAGCCAAAAGAAAACTACTTCCAAGTCTTGATATCTAAATCTACATATTTTTCCTACACAACGTGATTTTTTTTTTTTGACAGGCTTCCCAAAGAACTGCTAAGGTATAATTAACCCAAATATGAAATCTTCCATCTATTACTTAAAAAACACTCAAGCCCAGTAAGTGATAGGAGTATAGAACAAAAAAGAACCTATGACTAGTCCATTTCGGTCTCTATCAATGTACACAGTTTCATATGATTCTATACTTCCTCACTCTTGAGAGCCTTGAAACTACCATCAATAATTTCACATTTTACTTGTGAATAATTTCACATCAATAATTTCACATTTTACTTGTGAATGAGCATCATTGACTTTTGAAGGGATCATATGCATTTATCTCTAAAGTAAGATCAACTATAAACCTTAGGATATGCAAGTAGACAACAAATAACATGTTGATAGGTTGAAAACAGAAAGTAATGAGCTTGACCACAAATTTGGTGGATTGAACGTAATCTTACCACACACTAAAGACGACTCCAGGAAACCCTTCGATTTTCAGCCTTTTTCCTCCCAGCTTCACCGAAAAGACAGGTTCACTGGTAAACATCTAGGGTTGCACAAAATTCAGCCAGAAACAATGATTAACTTGAGCAGTGGCCTCATCAAATAGGTTTATCAAACATGAAAAAACGAAGAATAAAAACCAAGTTACTCCTCAATTTAAGAGAGGAATCTCAAGAATACCGATTAATTAGGAAAAAGCTATTGAACAAAAACAAAGCTCCAGTTTCTGTCAGCCAAATAAAAAACAGATTGAAACTACTTCACTTATAAGCATATATATAAATTTCTTTCTCCATCTTAGCTTCAAGAGTTACGATGCGTGAGGCATGATGATGAAATGAGGATCCGAAGAAACTTGGCGCAATCCACTCACCTCATAAACACGAGGAAACATTTATTGCAAGCCTATATTTATATTTTCAATATTTTTTATGCTAAAAAGAACCTCCTTCAATCTTTAGAAAGTTAACAATCAGGAGTGCCTCAGCAATGGTGCCTCATATAGATGATTTCGAGAGATGAACATGCTAACAATAGTGTCATTTTTCAAGAGTTTCAAAATATTTTTTTTTCTCTTTATTAGATTCTGTGACACAATTTCACAAAACATATAGTTCAATTTTCAAGTCAAACAAATTTCCTTTATAATATACGTTAAAAATCAATCTCTACGTTATAACTAGAAGAATATCCCCCCAGAAAGCCCCCGCCTATGGCATGGTAAGGGTGTCGAGTGTACACAGCCTTAAACCTATGTTACGAGCACAAAAAGGTTCTTTCTAGATTACCCATAATGTAAAACGCATCGACTCACAACTACTTTGTGATATATGAAGCGTGTTTAAACTTTAAAGAACACTGGTACAAGTTGAAGTTCGGCCCAGATGTTTCTATGTACCAAGAACCCCATACCCACTTCTCCTATATAAGAAATCCAAAACGCCAGTTCATACTCCACTACACCGTTTGCCAGCAAAATACTCACCTTCTTACCAGAAGCTTGGTTAAGTCATTATTACTCATAGATACTAGTCATACTACAATCTATAGCATGAAGCAAAGAATACAAAAATTTACATATATGTTTTCTTGAAAACCGAAGTTCATCGCAGGATCCAGGATACTATGATATTAAAAAAATGCATAGCATCTTTACGTATTCAGCTTCATGTATATCAAAGTACCATACTTTTTCAAATAAACACACTTTACAATTGCAGTTGATTTATTTCTCCAGGCTTATCTTTTTGTCATTTTGTGAATCAGTTACAACTTACAAGGGTTTAACCAGATCTGACGGTGTAATGCTATGTCCATTGCAATCTCTCAGGCAACAAGAATTCTCAAGTCCGAATTCAACCCTTCACACTTTTATGCATGAAGTATCCCAACAAAATTATCCAATGTATACAGTTACCTCTAACACCACTTTGGCATTTTCTCTAAAGACACACACAGTAGTGAGCACCTCAAAAAACAATCTGAATGCTTTAATCAGAACCTAGTCTATCCTTGAGTAGCAGCAAAATACAAAAAAAAATTGACACCAAGAGATAACTAAATTTACAAGAGGAAACATGTTATCCAATCTCCCCCCCACAACACCACATGGATAAATGGGTCGAAAGATAATGAAAGTAGAGGATTTCAGGGGACAAAAAAAAAAAGAATTTTTGTCATCACAAGGCTGATACAATACTTGGTAGCACTGACAGAATAATGCATCATTGGTAAAGCCACTCAACTCATGCAGAACTCCATTATAACAGAAAGAGCACAAAATAGTCCAGTCACACATTTAAACTCCATCAAATTCTGAGCAAAGTGATAAACAAAAAGTAACTTAACTGTCACTGAAACTTCAGTTCCACAATACCATCTTCACTAATATAGCAGCCACCTGAAATGACAAAACTAGCATAAAACAACCGGCAAAAGAGGGAGGCCGGAGAAAGCTGTAACAGCTATTGGCCCATTGCACTGAATGCAAAATATTATGAATGATGGGAATGTATGGCAGCCAAGCCACAAAGTCTTTAGCGCTTGTTTCCACGGCCTTGGAAACTAGAATGCTTCGGTCTGCCTCCAACTCTTCCTTCCTCAATAAAAGCTTGATCTTTTGAAACCCTAAACAAAGAAAGTAAACAAATTAAACAATGCTGAGAGCCGACCACCAACCTTCACTCCGCAACTTTCTGAACCCAGCAACAAAGACAAAAGACCAAAGGGTTGACTAAATAACATAGAACAGTACATTTATTCTGCAACTTCTGCACCACTGATCACCAAAAAAATCTAAAGACTTACTTCTGCTTCTTTTTATTCTGCTGTTTAATACTTAAAACCATATCCCTGGCCTTCTGCTGGTGCTCTCTTGACTGTGAATGCAATTCCAAAACATCCACGGTCCCACACTCCACTTTGCAAATACGACACATGATGCTTCCAGGCTTTCGCTTTCTCATATTATCAAAGGGTTCCATCTCCCTCTAAACATTTCACCAGACGAAGTGAACGTAAGCTAACAAAGGAAATACATCTATATATCTATATAAAATAAAAGTCAAAAAAATTATAGATCCACTACAGTCTTTTAGCTTATAAATGAGGTTACTAGAACTAAACAGCAATAACAGAACTACTTACTAGGTGAAATCCATCATCAAATCGCATATACGGGAAACCATAGTCACTCCGGAAACCAGGTTCACCTACTAGAGGAAGGCCTGTCTTTTCACCTCCAAATGAATCACCAAATCGCACATGCGGTGGGAAGTTACCCGACAAGGGTGGCTCCATCCGTGGAAACTCTCCAGGGCGACCGAATCCAGATGGTTCTCCCAAAGGTAAACCTCGCAAATCCATACGTCCACCTCTTTGCAAATGACTAGGCATTATAT
>JAUEKU010178221.1:0-10547 GCA_032274805.1 Gypsophila paniculata | reverse complement strand
ATAATAATAATAATAATAATAATAATAATAATAATAATAATAATAATAATAATAATAATAATAATAATAATAATTCAAGATTCTAATTACAATTGAAATTATTGGAATTGAAATAATGGAATAAAACAATGATTACCAAATTGAAGGGGCGAAATAACACAGGGAAAAGTAAGTAAAACCTTCGTCTTCGATTTAAAGTTGTAGTCTTGCGATTCGCTACAAAATATCGTTGATTCTTGAAATGAAAAGCATAAAGAAAATAAAAGAGAGTTTTTTTTAGGGTTCAAAAATAATAATAAAATGTCTCTAATACAATAGGAAGCATAAAATATAAGTATCCTTCGAAAAATAATAAAAAATCGAAAAGTCGCTGAAGTGCACTCGTCCCAAGACATCGGGACGGCTATCCAGATCGGGACCGACACATAGTTCTGGAGAAAAGCTGAAATTTGGCTAAATAGGAGAATGTCTTCCGTCCCTACAGCTCATAATCCGTAAAACGCACTTCGTCCCAAAGGATAGGGACGACTGACACACTATTCCCTTGACTTCATCTTATCCCTACAAGTTAGGGCGATAACACTTTGACTTAGGATGAGTTCAAAATGACTTTTTTCTTGATAATCCTCAAACCAAGGGTGCACGCGACTCAAAATCACCTTCTAGCATTTCCGAAACTCCACAACAATGACCCGGCTCAAAGCATGCACAAAATCTGTGAAAAATCGCCAGTTCCTGCAAATCACAGTAGAAAGGCAAAATCAAAAGATTGCAAGAGAAAAGTTAAGCACAACGCACATAAAAGCGTACTAAAACATGAAAAATGTTAGGATAACGAAGGTAAAAATCATTTAGAAATACGACACATCACTACACTGGTTGGGAGGGGATTGGACAAAGACGAAGGCAATTGAAGAAATTTGTTGCAACGAAGACGGATGAAGATGGAGATTGGAATGTTTTTGCAGTGAGATAAGAGTTTTTTGCAGTGAGATTTGACAATGTTTGCAGGGAAAAAGGCTTTTACAGAGGAGATAAGTACGAGATCACAAATGCTCCTATGCGACCGTCGTACGCGTACGACGGGCTTTTCATGACAAAAAGTACCTACTTTAAGGGTTAAGGTACCTATTTTAAGGCTTAAAGTGACCAATTTCAAAGAAGTTAAAGTGGTCACTTTAAGCCTTAAAGTAGGTATCTTAACCCATAAAGTGAGTACGTTTTGTCACAAAGAGCCCGTCGTACGCGTACGACGGTCGCACACAAGACTTATTCTAGTTATATTATTTTTTGTGGGGAGGAGCTTTGCAAGTGGCAACGACTCTTTCCTTTTCTATTTATTTATTTTTATTTTTTTTTAAAACACTTTCCTATCTTAAGTTAATGGCAACACACCTCTCCATTACAACGATTATATTTAACGGCTACAAATTATCATATTCTATAAATATATTCCATTTATCAAACTACTATCTTACATTTCAGATTTTGTTTTTTTTTTTAAATCATAAATAAAATTTAAACTTTATCTTATAATTACTTATAATATGAGTAATAATAATAATAATAATAATAATAATAATAATAATAATAATAATAATAATAATAATAATAATAATGATTTTTTATTATAATTACGAATTTACGATGAATTTGATCTTAATATATGTGATAATCAAGATATCATAACTCGACAAGATAATACTAATTCGCCTAATACTGCTACTACACAAAATATTCGATCAAGATATATTCAGTCATTTAATACCACTTCATATTTTCACTCCCGTCCAATAAATCTTCATTCAACAAATGCATTTGTTCGTCCATAAAATTCAACCTTTTCTAATTACTTACCACAATCTCAATCAACATCCCAAAATCCACCAAATACTAATCTTTCACCTGAATCGGAAGATATTTTTCCTGTATTTTCCACACAAACTTTTTCAAGCGCTCTTAACTTTAATGTCACTGTGGATACTAATGTTGACGGTGGTGATGAAAATGTGAACCGAAATTCATTGATACCAAATGAAGATATTACTTGTCGGGCCAATTTCTCAGTAGAATAAGATGTGGCACTTATTTCGTCATACATTAGAGTGTCTGAAGATGCAACTGTCGGCACTAGACAGAAAATCAATAAAATGTGGGTCTGTGTGAAGGAACAATATGATTTGGCTTGAATTGTAAATCCACGTTTACAACCTTGCAAAGAAGGAATGCTTGAAAATCGGTTTAGAAGAATGTCGTTAATAGTGATGAAATGGGCTGGTTGTTATCAACAGGCATCTAGAAGAAGAACGAGTAGGTGGAATGAAGAACAAGTTCTTACCGAGGCTTTAAGTTTGTATGAACCACCCAAGTTCAACTTGCTCCATGCTTAAGACACGATGAAAGGTTATCAAAAATGGATGGTTACGATAGTACCATATGCAATTGCTGCTTCTAAAGTGGGTGCAGTTATTGAGTCTTCCCCAGATGTTGATAGCAATAGTAGCGGTAAGAGAGTTAGACTTGAAGATGGTTATTACTCTTCCCTATCTCTATCGAAAGTCATAGTGCTTATATCTAACGTGCAAAGGGTATAAAAGTTGTAAAGAGAACCAAGGGGAAGAAAAAGTGAACGTTGAGTACGAAGAAAACCAAAAATTTTAGGGGATTGAACAATTGTCTAACCGTGATCAAGATCTTGAAGGGGAAAAGTTAGAAATAAAGAAAAAAGAATGCTGAGGTAGCTTTGCAACATCTAGAGTTAAAGACAGAAAGAGAAGAAAAGAAGAGAAATGATTAAGAGTCAGAACAAAAGAAGAATGATTGGGATATGCTTCAAAACTTGCTTCGAACTCCATCGTTGCCTCCACATCTAGAAAAGATGAAGTTTGATTTGCTTGAAAAATTTGGGGGTAGCTAAAAATGTTATATTATTAAGTTTATAAATGGATATAGTAATCATACCTCTAGTTATATTTTGTTCCTCAACATGAGAATGAATGTTGTTGTATTGACGTTTCATAACACTAGTAGTGGAAACGAGATACGGGTCATCTTGGTTAATCAGGCTCCAAATAACATCACACTGCAGTACCACCAATAGTCGATTAAAGAACAATGGAATTCTGGTGACTGTGTGATCAATCTTTGACTAAATGAAGTTAACACTTTGGACATTGTTCATAGGCATTGTGGAGAAGGAGATAAAGATGAAAGAGTTAGTTAATAATATGAGAGTGTGGGTATGAAGCAATAAAATGACCTCTATCTATAGAAAAAAATATTATTCTAGGGTTTCAGTTTGAACTTATCCAAAATAAAAAATACAGCTACTACCTTATCTAATTTCAAAACGTAAAATCTTATCAGAAATCTCATAGTGACCTTACCTTATCTAAAATATGTAACACTATTTCTTTAGAAATCTCATAGGGACCCTACCTTATCTAAAATCTCAATGTAACCCTATCTTATCAGAAATCTCATAGGGACCCTACCTTATCTAAAATCTCAATGTAACTCTATCTTATCAGAAATCTCATAGGAACCTTACCTTATCTAAAATCTCATTGTAACCCTATCTAATCAGAAATCTCAAAATTTTCTAAACCTTATCCAAAAACTTCTTTATAAGGAGATTCTAAACTTACATAATCATACACCAAAATTTATACTCTACACAATGTCTTCTTCTAAATCATCTTCACCATCTTCTTCACCCACTACATCTTCGTCATCCTCAGATGGATTCGAAAAACGTTGTGATAAAAGAAGAAAATTAAGAAACCAAATGTTCTCTCAACTTCTAGCCCTACAAGCTCATAATAACCCGCCTCAAAACCATATATAAAATCGTCAAAAGAAGAAAGTCATTGAAAGAAACCGCGAAGAAGGTCAAACGCGATTACATAATGACTACTTTGCTAATGAACCTGTGTACGACGAACGTTTGTTTCGCCATTTCGAATGTGAAAACACTTGTTTTTACGTTTGGTGAACACTGCTGACTCAACTAATCGTTATTTTCAACAAAAGAAGATGCCAATGGTAGGCGTGGTTTAACAGCTCTTCCAAAATGCACCGCTGCTATTCGTATCTTAGCATATGGAGAATCCTCCGATAGGGTTGACGAATAGTTAAGGCTTGGTGATTCAACAGCCCGCAAAAGTCTCATAAAATTAGTAGAAGTTATCAATGCTAAGTTTGGTGCCGAGTATTTGAGGAGTCCAACTGTTGAAGATTTACAAAAAATATTACAAATCAATGAAACACGTGGATTTAAAGGTATGTTAGGAAGTATTGATTGTATGCACTGGACATGGAAAAATTGTCCAGTGGCTTGGCAAGGAGCATTTCAGGGACGATAAACAAAACCATCCATAATACTCGAGGCTATTGCCATGCAAGATTTATGGATATGTCATTCTTATTTTTGGTACACCGGGTGCATTGAACGATATCAATGTGCTTCATCGTTCACCAGTATTTGATCATCTCCTAAACGGGAGAGCTCCACGTGTTAGTTTTTGGGTTAACGGTACTCACTATAATACTGGTTATTATCTAACTGATGAAATTTACCCAAGATGGGCAACTTTTATCCTATCTATAAGAAATCCAAAAACACCTAAGGACGGACTGTTTTTAACAAGGCAAAAGAGTGTAAGAAAAGATGTGAATGTGCATTTGGTGTCCTAAAAGCTAGGTTTGCAATAATTTGCAAACCATTACTCTCATGGGATGAGTTATTATTGCATAAGATAATCACAGCTTGTATTATACTTCATAATATGATCGTAGTGTACGAACGTGACACATATGCCGATTACGACAATGCAGTTCAAGAACCGGAGCACGATATCGGGTACAATCTTGATATACATGACTTTGTGGAAAATGGTAATGTTATGCATGCAAGACCGGAATAATCATTTATCTCTTAGAAATAACCTTGTTGAAAATATAAGGCAAAGATTTAGCCATTATCTGGATTAAGCTTAGTATTTTTTTACTTTGTTATTTTGTTATTTTAATGTCGTCCTTATCTATAATATTATGTGAGTCATATCTAAAATTTTATCTGCAATGTAATGGTATCCTAAATGTAATGTTATATGTATAATATATGCGCTTTTAATTTACATTTTATTTTTTTTACTAACCTTAAAAACGATAATGAAAGTACAAAAAAATAATTAATTTTGTTATTATTACTTTATGATGTTAAAGATAAGTGTTATAAATATTTTTAATAAAATTTGATGTATTAAAGTATTTGGGTTTAGTGGTGGAATGTTATGTAGAATGTGTTGGAAATTGTATAGTATGAGAGAAAAATAATATAATAAGTGGGACGAAAATTTATGGATGTGGGGTGTTTTTAGATGATGAAGATGAAAAAGTGGAAAATTGAAGTGGATGATGAAATTAGAGAGAGAAATAATAAAATATATGATATGAAGATGAAAAATGGAATATGGGTGTGAATGGTCTGCCAATGATGATAGCAATGATGTGAAGTCATACGGACAAAAATTGAGTCATAAGGTAAAATAACGTGAAGCATAAAAATGCGAGGCATAAGGACAAAATCATTGTGAAGCAATGATATGATAAGAATGATGATAAAGGTGGAAAATAAAAACACGTGTAATGCGCAGTCAACACATGCGAGAAATCGAGGTACAGTGACGAGAGTTGGGAACATGGGACCGAAGAAATCTTATGAAATATATATTGTATGTGGATGTCCAGCTGGTCCAAGACCCGTATGTCTAGGGTTTGAGGAAAACCCTAATCCTCTTATACTATAAATACATCTCTCTATATGGAATAAAACACACATCTCATTCTTTCATTCTCTCTATATGCCCCATGCTTGGGTCATATAGTGACCATCTTATATAAACCGCAATAATTCATGTACACTAATTAACATCTTATTTTATATTTCGATTAAGAAATAAATTAAATAGAATGAAAATCAAATATTTTACACCATTAAATTCACACATTGAGAAAAATAATGTTGATTGATGAATAATTGAAATAATAAAATGTTAATTAGACTTAATAGCACCTACATAAAACTTAAGGAATTGAGTTATGTTCTTTCCTATACGCTATTTACTCCCTCCTATACAAAATTGATGATTCTTACTCAATCTTTTCTCTCCTATGACGATTCTACACTTTTTATTTTTCCCAAATTAATTTTCTTACTCAATTTTTTTCTCCTTTTCTCAAATCCCTACTACCCTCCACCACCCTCCACCATCTTCAACAACCCTTATTAAATTAATACAACTACAAGCCACCCTCAATTTAAACAAACAAAAAAAAAACAATTAAATCCCTACTACACCCCACAACAATAAATCAAATAACAATTAAAACAAACCAAAAAAAAAAAAAAAAAAACAAAAAAAAAAATCCTACTACTACAAGCCACCTTCACTCCCATTCCTAGTAGCACACTTTCCCACCAGCCCAAGATCGACCCACGGGCGGAATTGTTGAAAGCTTGGTGGTCCCCACCATCAAAACCCTAAATTTTATTTTAAATTAAAAGAAAAGGTTAATTATCTAATAATATCAAACGTGTCATTAAATTAGAAAAATCGTCGTGTATTATTTAACAATGTTATAAGTTAGAGCCATGATTAATCAATTTGATATGTTCTATTGATTACTCCCTCCATTTCAACATGATTTTCACATTTACTTTATACACGGTTCTTGAGAAATATTGATAAAATAATTAAAAAAAAAAACAAATGTACTTAATATGAAAAGAAAAATAAAATGATTAACATTGTTGGTGGATATAAAGTGAGACATTTATATAATATCAAAAAGTAGGTGAGATTATTGTGAGAATTTATTATGACATATATGAAAAGATTATAAATGAGAGTATAATATTGAACTGTCCTAAAAACAAATGTGGGAAGATCTTGTTGAAATTAAGGGAGTATTTGAAAAGAAAATATTCCTTTGGTGCCATTATGATGTTTCCATTTGTAAATGACACTTGGAATAAGAAAGCGGATTGTGTGGATGAGATTGATGAAAAAGCAAAAAATAAATTCATAAAGTAAACTGTGTGGATGAGATTGATTGAAAACTAACAAAAATATAAATAGGAAAAAGATAGTGGAATTTCTATTTTAGAAAAGTTGAAACATCATAGTGGAATGAAGGGTGTAGGAAAATGAAGAGAGGAGAGAAAGAATGCATGGTAGGAGGGAAAGAATAGTAGTGGATTTTTAAACGGATAGAGTTGGAAAAGTTATTAAAAAAAAGTATTTGATAGAGTAGAATTCATATAGGATGTAAAACCTCGTATTAATTTAATATTAAATAATAATATAGTTTAAATCCTTGATTTAAAATCAATTCTTTTCCTTCTTTTACTTCTTATTTGAAATACGACTGAAATTTTTTCGCAAAATTCATACTGTATTTCCATTTCAAATTCCAAATTTTTCGAAAACAAAACTAAAATATTTTATTCTTAAAAGATTAAAAAACCACTTTTCAAAAATTTAAAAATCGACCCTCTTTCTAATATCTTCTTTGAAATTTCGAAACGATAAAGCTGACACGCAAATCGAGACCAGATTATGTTCTTAGTCAAAAATAAAAGTAAAATATATTATACTTAGAATTCAAAAACAATCGCTTTTCAAATTTTTTATAAAATCGATCTTTATACTTTTCCCTTTTTGAAATTTTAAACGACGAATCAAAGCACGCAAAACGAGGCTAACCTTAGGCCCTTTACACGTGAGGCTTAGGGCACATTTAGGACATTTGACCTAATTTTTTTCTAACCTAGTTTCTTAATCTTAAATATCTTACCTTCTGTATTTTTATAAAAAAAACGTCTTTGAAATCCAAAACGTCAAATTGCGACACACGAAAATTGAGAACGTATATATCTTTGGCACGATTTCGAAATGGGGGACAATGGTTCATTTTTGTCAAACTTACTATTTGCTTTCATTCCCATCATCACTTTAATTAATTACTTTTATTATTATGTTTTCATAGTTAAATTAAAGTTAAATTCAATTTATTCCTTATTTTAATTCCCACCATCACCTAATTCTTTTCCACTCATCTTTTTTCTCTTTATTACTACTTACTCCATTCAAATTCAAATGCCCCATAACACTATTTGACACTATTCAAGAGTTTGGAGATTTTTTGAGATTTTGTGCAATATATAAACTAAAATATAGTCATGTATGATCTTGTTTGATTCGTCTTAATAAATAAACAAAAATATCAAAATTTTAAAATTTTTTATAGTGTATAACTAAAAATATAGAGGTTGCAAAACGTGCATCGGCATTTGGACCATGACATCCTGGACATTTGGATTTGAATGGAGGGAGTAACACTTGACCAAAAACTCTCTCAAATAAACTAAGAACACCATAACAAAGAATATGAAGATCTTGGTGTATAATAAATTAAATAATTCAAATAAATTTAAGTTAATACTATTTCTTACTCCCTCCGTTTCGGTCAATACGTTACTATTTCCATTTTGGGGTGTATTAGTGAATACATTACTATTTTCATTTTTAGTTAGTTTTTGTATGTAAAAAGTGATTTACAAGTGGATTGGATAATAATATTTTATTGTTGTATTAGTCATCCACTTGCATTTCCTTAATGTTTGTGCAAAAAGTAATAATAACGTATTGACTGGGACGGAAGGAGTACTAGCTTTATTAAACAAAATAAAAATCGACTCTAACATGAACAAGAAGAGGCTGCCGTGAGGCCACATTTTATTTAAAAATTTTGGGACAAAAATAAATTTTATAACTTTTAAAAATATTACAAGTATAAAAGAAAAGTGAAGGAAAAGAGGAATGAATTTATGTCTAAAAATGAAAATCAAAAAATGTAAATTTTTACTATTCATAAATCATTTACAAAGAAATAAATAAGTCAAGTATAAACTAAAAGTGAATAAATTAATATGAAAAGTTAAAAGCAATTGAAAAGAAATATAAGGCTTATTTAAAATGCTAAGGGAAATAAGATAAGACCAATTAAGTAAAAATGTAAATCTCGTAAAATAAATATGGTAAAAGTAAAAAAGTAAACTCGTACCAAAATATCTAGATATTTATAATATCACCTAAGTATAATAATCGAAAATCAAATAATACTTAAGCAAAACTAGTTACTTCAACTAAAATCCTAAACTAGTTACACTTACTAAGTTACCCTAAAATAATTCCACTAAATATATATTAAACCTAAATTAAACCTAATTATAAGCAAATCTAACTTAAAAATAAGAGTTAAGACTTTAAAATAAACTAAGTATAAGAACCTTAAATTTAATAATAATAAAATACTTTAAAATATAATAATTGACGAAACTTATTGAACAAATTGTGTCTTAAATTTAAAAGTTAATAATAATAAAATTTTGAAGAAACTTGTTGAACAAGTTACGTTCCGAAAATGGTGAATAGTTAACCAGGACAAAACTTGTCGAACAATATACCCAAAAGTTTAAAGGCTTAAGATTGATAATAAAATTTGGACGAAACTTGTTGAACAAGTTACAACCCAAACTTTCGAATAGTGAATAGTAAACCAGGACGTAACTTGTTCGAATCTTAGAAACCACTAATAATAAAATTTGGACGAAACTTGTCGAACAAGTTACGTCCCAAATCTTAAAATGAACTTGTCAAACCTAATACGAGACTTGTAATACAAGTTAAGTCTCAAAAAACAAAACAAATCTTAAGTTACTAAATATATATAGACTTGAAAAATAACTAAGTATGAAAATTCAACTAAGTATGGAAATTCCACTAAGTACAAAAATTTAACTAAGGAAAATTTGGCTAAGTATAGAATTTCCTTAGAAAATAATGAACTTAGAAATAAAATTGGACATACTTAACTTAAACTAAATTTTAAGAAATTAATATTCAAACGACTACATAAATAAAGTACGAACGTGATTATGTGGTTACCTCACTCTTATTACAAAAGTTTGACAATGAGAGTGAATGAATCGTAATATGTTGAAACGTGAAATAAATGAAACTAGGGTTTATCTCGTGAAAAATCACGATTTTGTTTTATAAATTTGTTCAATAGATTGATAGAGAATAAAAATGTATAGCGAAATATTAATAAGAAACATGTTCTAAATTTTATATTTCGACACAAAAAAACGATATTGACTTCCATAAATCTTAAATCTATCATACATTTAGTTAATGAATTTTGTTATCGTAAAACAATTTGATAATAATATTGCTTAGAACATTATAAGAAAAATGTACTCCATTAATTTCCTTCATTTAGCCTCACTTTCTTTTTTTGACAATTTCACTTATTTAGCCTCATTTCCTAATTCTTCCTTTACCTTTGAAAATAACCCTATTTTTTCACATTTTTTCATACACACAACTTCCATATTATTTATTTTTTTTTGGTAGAAATGTAAATTTCATTAATTCTTTAAGCACCCATACATCACGTTTTCAATTACATCATATTCA
>JAUEKU010178220.1:0-18987 GCA_032274805.1 Gypsophila paniculata | reverse complement strand
TTTCTTGGGGATTAGCGAGAGGCGAGCCGCATGAATGAATTAGGACGTTTTGATTTGTACTTTCAGACCGTTTTATTTTGTCATTTGGGTTATTTTGATGGGATTCAGTAATGATTCGGATTTGGTCAGGTGTTTCCGTCACCTTTGACCCTATAGTTGTTATAATTTCACCTTATTTTAATCTTAATCTTTTTAGTTAAAAATCCCGGTTGTTACATGGGGGCTAGGAAACTGTCATATACTAGAAGACTATTTCTGTGCTCAACACCTTGAACTGCAATTGGGCAACCATATTTCTTTTACCAGCACATCTTATATAGAAAAGTATTGCTATCTATAGGAATTACCTATGGGAGGAGATTGAGATATATGGAGGAAGCCCCTTAGTAGCAAAAAGGAAGGTGGTTTGGGGATTAAACATTCTAAGCTATGGAACATTGCTGCCATTGTTAAATATACCTGGTGGCTAGCCCAAAAAGAAGATCATTTATGGATAAATAGGTAACTCGTATGTATTTAAAAGATAAGACATGGCAAGACTATCAACCATTAAGCTAAATGAGTTGGGCATTTAAGCAAATATGGAGCATCAAAGACAAGTTCAGAGGAGGTTATATAGGTTGTGACTGGAGGCATGAACCAAGAGGTTACACAATTGCAAGTGGATACCAATGGCTACAAGAAGATCATGGAAAAGTCTCTTGGTATCATTTTGTGTGGAATAAGGGCCAGACTCCTGACCAAGGACACAATGCAAAGAATGGGGATAGATACTGATACAATATGTTATCTGTGTGGCATGTCTAAGGAGACTCATAAGCATCTTAGTTTGAATGTGTGTTTTCTGAGGCTTGTCTGATAGAGTTGGAGTATAGAGCTAAGATGAAGATGCCCAGACATGGAACCTGGAGGTGGTGTCTGAGATCAAGAAGACTTTCTGAGTTTTACGGGAGAGTGATGAGTGCAGCACTGGTGACCTGGTGGGGCTTGTGTACAAGGTTTGGATGGAACAGAACCAGACCACGATCATGAAGAAGACTTCCAGGCCATAGATACTAGATTAGAGGGTGCTACAGTAAGTAAAAGAGCAAATTCAATACGTTAGTGCAGGAAAAATTTCCCTCATTAATGCAAGCTGGTGGTACACCTTGACAACTTAGTTGGCAGCCCATAATAGATAGAGTCTTGTGATAGTAATTAGCTTCAAATGGCTAGTTCTTAAAAACGAACATTGTATTTGGTGGTCTTTGATTGTTCTAATGCAAAACTTACATTTTCACGAAAAAAAAAAAAAAATTACTATATCAACTTACTAATTTTATTGCTTATTAATGCTATAACTAGTTTAGTACTCCATATAATTGGATTTATTGTTAAATCTCAACGGTTGTAATCTCGAGTTTAAAAACTCACTTTTTCGAACTTTTTAAAAAAATCTCCCACCTTTTCTAAGCATATCGTTGTTGACTCCCACCAAAATTCAACTCCGACAAAAAATTCGCAAATTACTCAAATTTTGAAAATCGAGCCCAAATTAATATATTCTTTTCCCTATTTACCCTTTCTTTGCAATTATATAACCCTTAACTACCTCTTTCTCTAACCTTTCAACATTAAATCTTCTTTATAAAAAATCATTTTTTGTAATTCTCTTTAGGCATTTGCGTAAAAAGTGTTGATCTTTCGTAATTTTCTGGGTTTTTTTAGACCACGAAAATTGTAAATTTTGCTCTGATTTTTACAGTTTCGTGGTGCACCCAAATAGCTCAACATTCAGGATTTAATGATGGAAGAAAGGGAAATGGTGTTAATTTATGGGGTAATTGTCTAGGGTAAATGATGTAAGAAAGGGGAATTGTGTTAATTTTTAGGTTTAAAATTAGGGGTTTTGGAGAGGTAAATGAAAATGTATGGGGGTGTAAATATATGATGGCTGGGAGTCTTAGGAGGGCATTTCGGTCATATACTCTAATTTTTCATCGAAAAGTAATTTGATTGGTAGTATTTAATAAAAGTGTTATAAAAAATGGGAGATTTTTAAAAAAATTAGAAAATGTGGGAGATGTTAAAATCGTGCTTATAAAAGGTTGGAGTTATCAAATTCAACTACAATTTTTTCACCGACAAATTCAAATACAATTTTTTCATTCAGACAATTCAACTACCAATTTTTCACCCACACATTTCAACTACCATTTTTCCCCTACACAATTCAACTACCCTTTTTTCACCCACATATTCAACTACATTTTTCTCACCCACACAATTTAACTACAATTTTTTCAACCACGTAAATTAACTACGTCTTTATTTTCATCCACACACAATCACAATTTTCTCCCCCACATAATTCAACTACAATTTTTTGAACCAAACAAATTAACTACAAAACATCTACATCCGTATAAAGTTTTATAAATACTTACAAAGTGAATGTTATTTTTCAGAAATCTTCTAATTTCTTCGTCTTCCTCATTTTAATTATAAACATGTCAGAATCCGAAAATATCAATGATACAAATAATAATGATTACGATTGGGATGAAAGTTTTCATGATTTTAATCGTCGTCATGCTCGAAATATGGCACTAAACAACATGATGCTACATTTCCTCTGTAATTCTAATTAATTTCAACAACCACCAAAATCAATTCGTAGAGTCCCTAGCTAATACATTGAAAGAAATCGCGAAGAGGTCATTGTAACACCCCCAACGTATCCTGACCATTTTCGGTCGTCGGTTTCGAATGTGAAAACATGTGTTTATGCGACTAGTTGATACTATTACTGCTAGATCTAAATACTTACAACAAACATGCAACACTAGTGGAAGAGCAAGTCTTTCAGCTCTGCAAAAATGCATCGCATCCATGTGAGTTTTGGCATACGGAACATCCGTTGATGCAATCGATGTTTACATGCGTACGAACGAAGCTGTCGTAAGACAATCTCTCACACACTTTGTTGAAGGTGTAACTTTCAACTTTGGATCTCAATATTTGCGAAAATCCAATGAGCAATATTTGGCAAGATTGTTTTGTATTGGGGAGCATCGTGGATTCTTGGGTATGATGGGTATTTTCTCCAATATTTAATGACAGTTTAGAAAGTGTTGTGCCTGAATTTAATTTTGTTGTTAATAGCCATCCATAAAATATGGGATATTATCTTACGGATGGTATATATCCTTCATGGACAACATGTAATACCCCGTATTTTTTAGAGACGATTTTATTATTTTAATTATTGTTATTATTATTTAATATATTATTATTAGAATGAGATTTATTATAGTTCTGATATGATTTATTATAATGTTTTGGTGGTTTAGTTAATTGGGCGTTTAGAGAGGTTTTTGGGATTTTGAGTTATAAGGATCGTATGGGGGCATATTTATAGTCGTTGGACTCGTAAAAATGAGAGTAATATATTAGTAAAGTTGTAAGAGTATGACTTGGTGGTTTGACTAAGTTTGACCGACAAACCCGAGCCTACTTATTACACAAATCACCCAACATATGTTAAACCTCATTTTACCTTCTCTCTCTCTCTAAACATATCAGATAAAAGCCAAACAACCAGCTCCTTCATCTCCTTCTACCTGTGAGCATCACACGGTTACATTTTCCACCATTTCTCTCTCGTTTCTTCACCGTTTTGCTCCATTCTTCTTGCGTTGGATCCTTCTCGACTTTGCCTAGCAATTGGTGGTGGTATTGCTCGAGGTTAGTGGCGTTTTGGTGTCGTTTTGAGGTTGGAAACGGACTGTTCTTGCTCGGTTTTATGAGCTGGTCGTGGACAGCTCTTGTCCTCGTTTTTGTTAGCTTAATTAGTCGTTTTAGAGTAGGTATTGATGAGGAATGTGTTGATTGTAGTGTGTGATTTTGAGGAGGAGCGGTTGTGACGTTTTTGGATCGATTTCACATCGTTTGGAGGCGAATAAGAGAGGTACGGGCTTATCCCTTACTTAGCTTCTATGTGTTAAGGTTATGTGTGTAGAATGCTTAAGTTCGTGTTGTATTGTTTGTTTATACTCGATGTGAACTGAATTGATTTGGACTGTGGATGTGTATGGAGGTTCCGAGAGGTTTGTGCTGCCGTCGAATTCGTTGTGGCCTGTTTGTGTTGCACTTGATCAAGCGGTAAGTAGCTCGATCGAGCTCTGTCTGCTTTGGCCGAGTGAACGTTGCTACTGCTTGTGTTGCTTGTGTTTCCACTCGTTTTGTAGCGAGCTCTGACAGCTTGTGTTTTTCCAGTATGATTTCGCTAGGCTTTGGGTGCTCTGTTCGTAGTTGAGTTTGCGATGTAACGTCTAGCATGAGCTTATGTTATGTGATGTCATCCTGCTGATCGATGTAACGCGACTATATTCGAATGTTGACTGCTGCTGACGGATGCTATTGCTGTTGTATTGCTGTGTATGTATGTTATTGGTGTTGAATGTGTCAAACGTTACAAGTTGCTGTGGACAGAAGTGATTGTATTCTTATGTTACTATTGTACCGTTATGTTGTAAGTTGTATGTTGTATGTAATAATTAATACGAGGTGTTGATTGATGAGTGGACTTGAGTATGGAGGTCACGAGAGTGAAGTGCAGATTGGACGACATTTTTGTGTGACGAGGTGTTCTGGCTTGTAAGTGTCATATGCAGGTTATGTTTACGATTGGAAACCGGCCGGATCAGGGGTAAATCCGGTCGGATTTGTCAGTTGCTCGATCAAGCTGGTGCTTGCTCGATCGAGTGGCCTGGCAGCGGGTAGTTTTGGTTTGTGGTTGTTGTATGACGAGGATATGGTGTGCTGTTACGAGTTATAGCGTAATGTGTTTGAAGGGGTTGTGACGATAATGGTTATCGGAAGGGAATGATTCATGATGTTATTGTTTAGGCTATGGATGGCCGTGTTTTGTATGGGGTGATGTTCTCCCATTGTTTTACTTTATTAGTGTGCGTTATATATTTGCATCTTTAAGTTATGCACATTATATTATATGATCGGTGAAAGCAAACTAGGTTTTATTTTCTCCATGTTGCCCATTTTCTATTTTTGTGCATGTCACCCCCACCCCGTAGGTTATTGAGCTGGATTGGATCGGTCAGCTTGCGGAGGCGTGCTTGCATGCTTGGGCTTGGAACGTCGCGATTGTCTTTTGAGTTTTTCATTTGTCTAGTTTTTCAGACGATCACTCGGGCTTAGTTTTGTATTCGCTCGTTGTGAGACCGCTTGGGTCCCGGATTTGTTGTATTGGTTTCTAACGCCTTTACATATCTCAGTTTCGGACTTTTATCTCATTTTCTTCCATTTCTTTTCTTTGAGTCACAGCATTTACTACGTGTTGGGTTTACACCCGACCATATAGCACCCTTGGTTAAGCGAGACCAGTTCTCCTTAATTGGTGGTGTTACAAATTAGTATGATCTTCTTCTTCTTCTTCTTTAAAGTTTTTCCCAAGTTTATTTAGAGAGAGTTTGAGTGAGTTTGATGAATGAAAAATGTTGGAATGAATTGTAGAGGTAGAAATGTTTTTTTGTTTAAAGTAGTTTAATTAATTAAATGATTTATCTTTAATTTTAATTTAACATCCACTTGTTTTTTTTACTTCATGAGTAAGTTTTTCAAGTGAAGATAAAAGAGCTCCTCCACTTGGTTGCACCGTGAGATTGGAGGGCCAAAATACGATTTTCGCGTCTTGGATTTTGTTGACGTATTTCGTTAAAAACAGACTCGAAATATTTTGGAATTATTAAATTAAATTATATTCGAATTAGGGTAAAAAGAATGGAACCATAATTCATAATGTCACACGTGAAAATGAGGTCCATGGTGACTTCGTTTTGCGTGTCGGGTTTTGTCGTTTGAAATTTCGTAAACGAGAATTATTTTTATAAGCGTCCGCGCGCGTTTTTGAAAAATGCTATAAATTAAATTATAAGAATAAAGTATTACAACAAAATAATGCCATTAAAGCAAGGAGGAATTACAACAAAATAATTGAAATTGCTGCTATGGATGGTACCTTATGTAAAGAGAGGCAAGATATAGAGGAGGCTTTTCTGAAGTTCTATCAAGATCTCTTGGGTTCTGCTACTGCAACACTCCCTGTGCATATGCCCACTCTCAGAACTACCAAGGTGTTGAATGAGCAACAGAGGTGTGAGTTGATGAGGCTTGTTACTGGGGAGGAAATTAGGGAAGCAACATTCTCTATTCCCAATGACAAAGCCCCTGGCCCAGATGGTTACTCAAGTTGTTTCTTCAAGCAATGCTGGAACATTGTTGGACAGGATGTGATCTATGATGTGCTGGAATTTTTCAGGACTGGTGAGTTATTCAACCAGATTAACTCTACTGTTATTACATTAATCCCTAAAACTGAGAATCCCAAGTCTGTGCAAGAGTTTAGACCCATTGCCTGTTGCAATGTAATATACAAAGTAATATCTAAGATTCTATGCAATAGATTGTCTAAAGTCCTCCCATTGCTCCTGAATGATAATCAGAGTGCCTTTGTCAAAGGGAGGTCCATTATGGACAATATACTAATTTGTCAAGACTTAGTCAGATTGTATAATAGGAAGACTTGCTCTCCTAGGGTCATGTTTAAAATTGATTTGAGGAAATCTTATGATACAGTGGAGTGGGCCTTTTTCAAAGAGTTGTTGATTGGTTTGAAGTTCCCTGAGGTTTTTGTGGACATGATCATGACTTGTGTAACTTCTCCTTGGTACACCTTAAACCTCAATGGAAGCACATTTGGCTACTTTAAAGGAAGGAAGGGGCTTAGACAAGGTGATCCCCTTTCTCCTCTTTTGTTTACAATCTCCATGGATTACCTAAGTAGAATTTTAAATGTGGTTGGGCAGCAACCTGATTTCAGATTTCATCCCCTTTGCAAGGCTGTGAGACTTAATCACCTCTGTTTTGTTGATGATTTGCTCCTGTTCTGCAAAGGTAATGCATCATCTATTTTTTTGATGTACAGGGGACTTCTGTCCTTCTCAGCCACCTCTGGCTTACATATGAATGTGGCTAAATCTTCATGCTATTTCAATGGTGTGCCTCCTGATATTATTGAAATGTTTCAAAAGGCCACTGGTATGAGCAGAGGTCAGGTGCCATTTAAGTATTTGGGGGTGCCCATCTCTTATAAGAAGCTAGGGATACTTGAGTGTAAAATTCTGGTGGAGAAAGTAGTGCAAAGAATCAGGTCTTGGGGCAGTAGAAAGTTATCATGTGCCGGAAGATTAACATTGATCAATTCTGTGCTGTTGACATTGCATTCTTACTGGGCTAACATCTTCATTCTGCCTAATGTTGTGCTCAAAGACATTGAGGCCATTTGTAGAAATTATTTATGGGAAGGGAATGATACATATGGGAAGGTGCCTCCTGTGGCATGGGCACAGGTTTGTCAAGAAAGAATGTATGGTGGTTTGGGAGTTAAAGATAGCAAATGTTTGAATATTGCAGCCTTGGGGAAATATGTGTGGTGGATAGCTTCCAAAGCTGACCACCTTTGGATCAAATGGGTCAATCATATTTATCTGAGGGGGCAAGACTGGTGGACTTATACCCCTCCCTTGAACTCTAGTTGGAGTTGGAGGAAAGTTTGTATGGTGAGGGATAAACTTAGAAGTGGGTATCAACATAACCATTGGAGCTCTGATTCTGAATATTCAGTTGCTTCAGGATATAACTGGCTTAAGGGAAGTCAATGTAAGCAACAATGGGCTCAGTTTGTGTGGAATAGATATAATACTCCTAAGCATGCTTTCATTTGTTGGCTAGGAGTACAAGGAAGGTTGATGACAAGGGATAGATTAGCTAAGTATCAGACATTGGATGACATTAGATGTTTGCTAAGTGCTGATGAGGATGAGTCAGTTCAGCACTTGTTCTTTGTGTGTAAATTCAGCAGACTATGTCTCAGGCATGTGGAAGAATGGTTGGGATTTCAGCTACCTATCTCAGAGACATGGATGCATTGTAGGAAGCTAAGGGGAAGCAGCAAGACTATCAGGCAGGTAGTCATGGCAAGTGTGGCAGGACTTTATTATACTATATGGCAGGCAAGGAATAGATGCAGGCTTTATCAGGTGGTTCCAGCTCTGAGTATAGTTTGAAGGAGGTTGTATGGCATGTCCGGGAGAGTGTGCAAAGGAATGGCAAGCAATTACCCACCCATGAGAAGGCTTGGTTGAAGAATCATAGTATTATTTCAGATTGGAATAGGAAGATCTAAGGGTGCTTAAGAGAAATTTGTATGCAAGTGATGAAAATGAATATTGTATGGTCGAACTTTGATTGAGTTAATGATAATTCACATTCTGGCCAAAAAAAAGAATAAACTATTAAACTATTATTTTTATGAATAGTATTTTCGAAATTTTCAAAGTCGAGATTAAATTTTATAAAGATGTCAAGATATGTTTCTTTTGGAATTTTGAACATAATTCGTTTTATTTTCGTTTTTAGCTAATTAGGGCTTAGAAAAGGTCAAAGGTGGGTTTTGACTTTTAAGAATTATTAAATTTAATTAAATTTCCTAAATAATCTATTTAATTAACACGGGGTGTTACAATACCCTTATGTTTTGGATGTTGAGTATGAGGGCTGCTTGGAGTCCGTAAAGGCACGCTTCATACTTAGTGGCGCTGTTCGTCACATTGAAGTCTAGTTTGATAGATGGAGGTGTGTGATCGCCATTGAAGGATATAAGTAGTATGCCTACGCCACAACCTCAATAGTTTGTTGCTCCGTCGAAGTATATTTCCCAGTACTCGTTTTGCAAACTGAAGATCCCGTCGTCTTGGAGCGCGGTTGTGTTGATGACGGTTTTGCCATGTATTGCGTTTTTGGCTAGAAAGTAGGAGACTACCCTTCCCTTGATGGCCTTAAGCGATACGTACTTGATGTCATACTCGGATAGAAATAAGGTCAATTTAGCCATGCGTTCGTTTAGGATTGGTTTCTCGAAAAGGTACTTTATGGGATCCATCATGGAGTATAGGTGGGTTGGATGTGAGAGCATATAATGTCTCAACTTTTTAGTTGCCAAGACTAGGGCTAAGCAACTCTTTTCCGCTGGCGTGTAACAGGTCTCGTAGTCTTGGAACTTTTTACTAATGTTGTAAATTGCTCTCTCCTCGTCGTTCACTGCTTGTGCCAACATGGCTCCCATAATTGTGGGGGTGCTTGTCAAGTATAGGGACATGGGTACGTCCTTTGCGGTGGCATTAGGACGGGCGGATTTGATAGTAAATCCTTGATTTTCTCAAAGGCTCTTTGACAGTCATCATCCCATTTGGTGTGTTCTTCTTTTTTGAGCTTTTCGAAGATAGGTTCACATATCATCATTAGTTTCCTTATAAAGCGTGATATGTATTGGATTTGCCCTCGAAAACTCCTAATCTTGTCTTGTTGGAGGTTTCATTTCTTTGATTTCCTTGATCTTGAAGGGATCTACTTCAATGCCCCTTGGGTTACTACGTGCCCTAGTAGTTTGCCAGAAGTAACTCCGAAAGTGCATTTGTGAGGGTTAAGTCGCATGTTGTATTGTCTAACTCTTGTGAAGAATTTTCTGAGATTGACGATGTGCTCACCCTTCTCTTTAGACTTGATAATCACGTCGTCTCTACGTAAACCTGCACCTCCTTGTGCATCATGTCCTGCAAGTGTGTGATGTCGGTTTGTTGGTATGTTGCCTCGACGTTGATTAGACCGAATGGCATGACCGTTGCAGTAAGTGCCCCATGGTGTGATGAAGGTGGTTTTGGACATGTCCTCCCTTGCCATCTTGATTTGGTCATAGCCCGCGTATCCATCCATGAAGGATAGAAGGGCGTGATCGACGGTGTTGTCTACTAGGACGTCCACGTGTGATAGGAGGAAGTCATCCTTGGGACTTGCTTTGTTTAGGTCTCGAAAATTTGCCGTTTTTCTTCAAGACAATTACGATGTTTGATACCCAGTCGGAGTATTTGATTACCTGAATGAAAGCTGCGTGCAATTTTTTTTTTTCAATTTCCTCTTTAACCATGAGTGACCACTCCGGTTTGATTCGTCGAAATTTTTGTTTAACCGGTTTAATAGGGATTTAGTGTTCGGCTATGCTACAATTGATGCCAGGCATGTCTTTATATGACCAGGCAAATACGTGCTTGAGCTCGGTGAGGAGTTTGGTGCATTGTCATTTTTCGTCTTCGTTTAAGGACGAACCTAGTTGGAGTTCCCTAGGCTCCTCGTAGTACCCACGTTGATCACCACAGTTCCTTCAATGATAGGATCCTGTTGGGGTTTGGATACAATGTTTGCAATGTATTTATATAATGAGCTGTCGTTCATTTTAATAGCATCAGAAGAATCATGAGAATAAAAGCGAGAAAGGAAATGAGGCAAGATGTAATCAGAAACATTCTTCTCATTGATATTCATAAAAGCAAGACACAAAGATAAAAGTGTTTCAGAATTTACATCATGAGGACTGGCTAAAGATGCTAGACTGGCCTTAAGATCCTCTACGATTGACGGGGACACCAAAGGTTGTGGGTCGCCAGATGATCTGTCCCCCAACCTAGTGTCTAGGACACTAGAATGTAACAAGATTTCATCTTCAACAATTTCGCTCTCCTCAGTGTCGGAGTCGTAAATGATTTTGCCTTCTGTTATTGTCAGCTTGAAAGTGCGACCTTTAGCATCGGTCCACTTAATGTCTTGCGCCACTCGTTGATAGTTTTCTCCTCGGTGTCTGAAATGAGGATATTTGGGTTGAATTTTCAGTCTCGAATGATCATGGCGACCAGCTCCTCGTTTTTAGCAGAAACATGGAGGTTCTTCTTGGACGGTACGTTGTCCTTGTCATTAGTGAAATAGTTTGGGAAGATTTCCAGACCTTTGTCACAGAATGACTTGGTGGCATTAATCGTGTGGTGCTTCACGAAGTAATGCGATACATCGGTTACTCCCAAATCCTCTTAGTTGCCAGAGAGATATCTCCAATCTCGAAATCGAAACCGCCTATGTCGCCTACGGTTTCAATAGTGATTTCGGACGAGTCTTTTTTGACACGCTTTTGATGAACAATTACCCTGAAGTTGGAGGCGTCGATGGTGATCATTTTGCCATCGAGAGGGAGCTTCACCTTTAGATGTAGTGTTGAGGTGACAGCTTGAGTAGAATGAATCCAGGGTCGCCCTAATAACATTGTATGATGGAGTGATGTCAATAACCTGGAAGTCAGCTTGTCTTTCGACTGACCTGGTTTGAATGTAAAGGGTCACGGTCCCTTTTACACTCTGATGAGTTCTATCGAAGGCTCTCACCCCTTCGTTACAAGGGATGAAATCTGTGTTGCTAGGTCAAGTTGATGAGCCATAGAAAGAGGCAGGACGTTTACTACTGATTCGTTGTCAATAAAGACAACAGGTAATGTCTTCTTTTTACAGTCGACATTGATATAGATGGCAAGGTTGTGAACCACACCGAATAGCGGTAGTTCCTCGTCTGAAGAGGTAATGATTCGCAAGCCAATACCTTGTGACATGACCGACTATTTGGTCGGGTGACATGTTAGGAGCCGCAGTAGCCTTCTGTAAGGCTTGCAGAAAAGTCTGGCGGTGCTCAGGGGAGTCTTGAATAAGTTGCCATATTAAAATGTCAGCCTTGGTTTTAAGGAGTTCTTTATGAAGCACATCCTCTTTGACCGGAGCAGCAGGGGTCAGTGTGGCGTTGCTTGATGAAGCCACATCAGTTTGTGAAGTCGTGATTGGTGTGATCACATATTCAACAATGACTTTGCCTTTGTCGTTGCTTGGTAAGGTTTTCCTTGTCTGAACCTCCGTATGCTCGTTTAATTTCAATGCATTCTGGTAGGGTCAACCAGATCGCGTGAGGTGAGATACCTCGCTCTTGGGTTTGTTGGAGTTTTTGTTGTTGTTGTTTTTTTTGTCTTTTGTTTTTTGTTTTTGCTCTTTTTGTTTTTTCCCTTGTTGGGTTTGCCGTATTTGAGAGGTACAATAGAGTAAGAGGTTTTGTTGACCTCAGCGACAACATTATTTGTCGCGGGCCAGACATCCTCCTTATCACTGTCCCAGACTTCACAAATTTTGGTATCATCCATAGTAATGAAGTGTGAGCAGTCAAGGATGGGCAGAGTCCCTACAAAGATGGCCTGATTATGTAGGGGGTTGTCTTGGTTATGGGGTCTTGAACCCTTGGTCGGCATGGGAAGCTTACCTGAGTCGATCATATCCTGAATAGCATTCTTCAGGCGAAAGCATTTATCAGTATCATGACCTTTGCCGCGATGATACTAATAGTAGGCATTTCCGTCCCACCAAGATGACTATTTCTCGGCGGGTGGCTTTTGAGGACTTCAGAAGCAAGGTGTAGTCCCTCCTCTACCTAGATGAGCTTGGAGCACAAATAGCCAGAGCTTCTAGAGCATTGATCATGTGCACCTCCTCGTTTCTGTTTGAGTGTGTTGCGGTGCGGGATATGCTCCCTTTAAAACCACGTCCAACAAATTTTGACATGATTTCAGCCCTTAGTTCGTCGTCGATTTGAGTGCCGACCCTAGTTATCTGCTTGAAATTTTGTATATTGTTATAACTCATTTGGCATTGATCAATAGGCCGGAGGTTGTTGATGAACTCGGTCACCAGTTCATCCTCGCTCGGACGGTTAGGAATCTGAGCGCTTAAGTGTTTCCACAGACTAAGGTACTCAGCGAAGCTTTCATTGTCTCTCTGGCTCAGCATTTCCAAAGGTCTGATCGACGCTTGAATATCTTCATTGTCACGATACTGCTTCTCGAATTCAAAATCTATGTCTTTAAAGTCTTGACCTTGAGTGGGTCAAGAGAGTAGAACCAACTCTTTGGGATGGAGTCCAAAGAGTGTACGAACAACATGAGCCAATGTTCGGGCCTGACACCCTTGATGGCCATTTGGCTCTTGAATAATGTTCGGATATGCATCAGTGGGCTTTCGATGCCCTTGAAGGTGGGCAAATTAGAAAGAGCTAGTTTGTAGGGTAGTTCGTCCCGAATGCTTTTCGAGACGTACGCATTCTTAACATGGATGGAGTAGCCTTGTGCAGTAGTAAGACGTTCCTCCATGGTCCGGAGCATCTTGGCCTTTCCATCGGCTCATCCTTGAGGCGGCGTTTAGTGTTCTCGGCCTCTGCCTTCTGAAGGCTGGCCATTGCGCTCTACGAGAGCACTGAGGGTGTTGATCTTAGCTTGGAGCGCTTGGATTTGTTCAGCCTGAGTCATGTTGTCGCGATTTTGCTCGCGAGAGGTTGAGGATTTAACTTGTCGGTGTTTGGTGAGATAGGTATCTAGGACGGGATCTGAACCTGCCAATTGATCAGTTAGTACCCAAAAGATATGGAACTTGACTCGCGCATATCAAGACTCAATTTTGACAAGAAAACAGATTCTTTTCGACATAGAACGAAAAGGTTTAAGATCGGGCTGTGTTAGCACGTCTGTCTTGAAGTAAAAATTTTGAAAATCGAATCAGATTGGCCCAATTTGATGGTATGTCGTTTAGGGCCGTAATCGTTAAGATTGTGATGTAATACTTTTGGAATATCAGATTGAAACGATGATATATCGATCAAACCGATAATGGTTTTGAAATGTCTTGCTTATTTTCGAGCGTTGTTTGAGAAGAAATCGGGCCGAGATGGCTATAGGCCACTTGGTCCAAAACAAAAGCTAACAGATGATGTGCTTGGCCACACCCGGGTTTTGATTTTGTAAAGAATGATTGGTCGCTTGGGTCGAAATGACTATGGGTCAATTGGTCCAACGATGAATGGTAGTTCAGGAACGTAATGTTTATTCCTGGGCCTTGTTTGAAAATGCTTTGTTGTATTGGATCGGGATGGCTAGTGGGCCATTCGGTCCATTTTGAAAAGCTCGCGAGTAAGGTTGACATTCTCGGGTTTTGGTTTGTGAAATGTTTCGGATAAATGGGCCGCAGTGATCGTGGATCACATGGACCATTTATGGTTTTGAAATGTCATGGGAATGTAGTGGTTATTCCTGGATGTTTTTAAAGAGTCGCTGTTTTAAGTCGGGCTAAAATGACTATAGGCTATTAGTCCAACGGAGTGTTTTGAAAACTCGGTTTTTAAAAAGAGATAATACTTTTGATAATAGGTTTGGAAATCATATTTTTGAAAATAAAGTATAATATTTTTGAAAACTCGGGGTAGTCAGAGGTACTTTCGGGCCTTTTCGAAACGTTTGAGTAGGGTTGTCTGTAAGTCGCACACGGTTAGCGTGGCTTCATTACGTTCCTAAGGCGTTTGGTTGGGCCTTTTACAGCTATCCAGAAGAGGATGGCTTATGAAGCCATCGTTATTAGGGACTGTTTCTCTAGGTCGGTAAGTCATTTTGAATCCGTGGGCTACCCTTACCAGGCGAGCCAAGGCATTTGACACCAAACGGGTCAATTTAAACATCGATTTGTAACGCGTTTTTAGGTTTTCGAGTATCACCCCTTAGTTTTAAAAATAAAAACGTTCAATTTATGAAAAAAAAAACTAAATGTCCCCAGGGAACTTGCCAAATGTGGATACCGGGAATATTCATCCACTCGATGTTATGTAAAATTATTTTCGTTCCGCGCATCGGGTGTAAGTTCGAAAACGTTGTGTACGCTAAAAGAGGTGTGCTTTGTTTTATTTCAAAAGGTTAGACTTCAACGGCTGTTAAAAGGAACGATTTTAAAAAATTCAATTCGGCTTAAAACCTTAAAATCGTGCTTAAGGCCTATCGTCGTCACCAAATTTAAAGAAATTTGGTACCTATCGTCGTATCTTAAGGCCTAAGACACAGGTCTTGGAACTTAGGGCACATCAATGAAAGCAGCAAAGAAATCGCCGAATTAGGCCGGCAAATCATGAGATGACTGGCATTTCTGAATGGAAACGCCGGTTGTTTGAAAATTGTTAGACTGACTGAAATGAATGGAGTACATGTTAAATCGCCAGATTGACTGGCGTTTTGCTATGGGAATCACCAGAAGACTGACGTTTACTAAGGGAAAACACAAGTCCTCTGGCGTTTCCAAGACTCGATTAGGATTGTTTTAAAACCCTTGGAGGCGCATGTGTTGCATTTAACGAAAAGTAGGTACAAGTTATTTCTTATTCGTTTTAATCTTATATGCGACATGGTGAGGGTTTTCTTTAAGATTCATTAAAGTGAATGTCAATTAGATTCATTATAATGGGTCGTTGTTTAATGTGCTACATTGACGGGGTTAAACAAATTAGGAATTCGAGCTGTGAACTCCCTTATAAAAGGATTTCACGGTGTCAATGTAGGGTCGGGTTAAAGTAACCCTTAAATGTCTAAAGAACATGTCCAAAGTGTCATAGATCTAAACATAATAAAAGTAGAAGGTGATTAATACCTTTTAAATTATCAGAAACAAGGTCAAAATGCGCAAATTATGTGAGGTTTGAGAGAGTTTTTGAGAGGGAGAGAAAAGCTGTGTGTTCGCTTAGGATTTCTCGGTGAATAAAGTGTGACAATTGTGTGTCAAATGGCTGGGGTTGCGTTTGTATTTATAGGAAAAATGAAATAGAGGGAAGACAAATCGCCAGACCTCTGGCGATTTCCAAGTCTGGTGCAGGTAATCTTTTGCGAGGGAATTTTCCCGAGAATCGTGTGAACTGAGATAATAATTTTCCTTTCATTGCAGCTGATTTGTTTGACGCGTTTTGTGAATAAAATTTAGGGCTTTTTCGCATCGAGCGCAGAATTAGGTGTATGGAGTTTTTAGGATTAGGCCATTTTTGAGAAATGGCTTATTTTGTGTTGTTGGGGCTTTTGTAGCTAGTCTGCTCGTAGCTAAAATGAAAATAATGACATTTAAATTAATGACAGACTCGTATAAATTAGATTTTTACGTTTTCGACATATTTGACTGACAAATGTTGTTAAAAACATGCTAAGTTCGATTCGTCATCGAGTTCGTTTTGGAGGTACGGATACCTGTATCTACATACGTGTTTTTAGGACGTTTTGGATGTTGTATTTTTAATTTGTTCTCCCTCGTCCCATCTTATTCGCATCCCACGTTTTATAGCCGTAATATAAGGATATAAATACACCATTATTGAGAAAGTGAGGCGTTAAAATCGTGTATAAACATAACTAACATACTCTGCTTATAGCCCGTATTTTCGACCTATTTCGCGTTTCTTTGTGCGTTGAGTGATGTGGGTTCAATGGGGTTACGTTGAGTATTGTCCTAGGCTATGTTCGGGTCACTAGGTGTCAAATTTAGGCTAAGTCGATGGGTTTTAGTAGTCGTTTGGGATGTCCTCAAATCGCCCCTGTTTTTGGGGTTCTATGTGTCTCGCTTTAATTGCGTTTTGAGGCTGCTCTTGTCGCCATTAATGATGACGTTGTTGTTGTTGTTATGGTGAGTTGGTAAGGAGGATGATAAAGGCGTGATGGTGCTGTTATTGCGTAGTTGAGGTGGTTGTTGTCATCGTGGTTCTATTGTCGTCGAGGTTGTTGTGGTTGTCGTTCAGATTGTTGTTGTTGCTGTTAGAGTCGATGTTGTGGTCGTTGCTGCTGGGTCAGGGTTGCGGTCTTTGGTGATCGATGTTGTAATACCTCGTATTTTTGGGAGTTGAGATTTGAAGGTAAACTAGTAAGTAATTAGTAAGAAACGCATTTGGCGCATTTTGAGTGATTTGGGTCTTAACGTCGGAGGTAGGCATATGAGTGCTTGTTGGACTCGTAAAAATGAGAGAAATTAGTTAGTGCAATCGGATTTGGGTCTTGACGTGTCTAGCTCGACTTAAAAGCTTATATATATACTTTTAACTAAGTTTGACCAATCTTCCCTTCCTCCCACACTTTGACTTTGGCCTATAAATAAACCATCCTACCATCAAATCCTACACAAATTATTTACACTTTCTCTCACTAAAATTCCTCCCAAAATAAACACTCCTGTTTTCTCTCTCTTTTCCCTTCAATGCCGCCCCCCTCTTCTCTCTTCACTTTCTTCTTTTCTTCGTTTCTCCCTCGTTTCTCATCGGTTTTCCTCCGTGTTTGTTGCGTTGCGTTCCTCTTGATTTCCTCTATGCTCTCATACCTTATAATCTCCTAGACGAGTCTTGGTTTTTCTGTAATTTTAGGCTTAAGCTTCTTGAAGTCCTAGGTTTTCATAAGTTAGTGATATTAATTGATTTTTAAGAAATTAGTGAGTTATTTAGAGTAGATTAGTGTTGTTTTTGATGTTGTACTCGTTATTTGTAGAGTGTGAGTTCGTTGTGGAGTTTTGGTGATGGTTTACTCTCCTTTGACTGCGGTTTGACCGAGTAAGATCGAGCTAAGGGCTTCTCCCTTACTTATCTTTGTATGTGCTAGGTATATGTGCGTGAGTAAATCTGAACATGTATGATGATCTTAGCTATGTGTCGTGTGGACCGTGGTATACCTCACGGTTTGACCGTGCGTATGTGTTGCTTGTGTGTGGTGTATAATGTGTTGTAATCGTCATAGCTTGTGGAGGTACTAAGATATATACCATGGAATGTAATCGAAGCCTATGTGTATGTGTTGTGGCCGTGAGTGTGTGGACCGGGAGAGGTTGAGATGTGTGACCGAGTGATGTGGCGTGTGTGGTTGTGAGTGAGGAGCTCATTGTAACACCGCCAATTTACTTAATTTTTATTAAACAGTATATTTTGAGAAAACGGAAGAATTGGGCATGTTACGTATACGAACTACATATAAAAATGGCATACGAAGAAGATAAATCTAATTAAATACGAAAACAAGCTCAAGTCCAAAATAAATTACAGCTTTCCAAAACAAAAAACGAGTAACAGCGGAAGACTAAATAATATCTAACGATAAATCTGAAACTCTAGTCGGCGACGCTCTCAATCAACCCCACAATAGCTGCCCAAGGTTACCTGCGTCTAAGAAAACATGTGAAAGTATCAGCCAAACGGGGTGAGTAAGAAAGAACTGTAACCAGTAAAAGCATTTGAAATTATTTGTCTAAATAAAACTACGTCTCATAATCTAAGAAACAGCAAATTTAAAATATTTAAACCACTCCGAACACAGGTTAAAAAAATTCCCGTAGAGGCAACCAATATAAAACTCTCATGCCTAGAGCTAGTGAATGGGCGCATCCCTCAGTGGGCTAACCCCAAAGAGGAGGAATCAAAAGGCGAGACCGTGAACAACCGGCCCCAAAATAATATAACTCAGTGCAGGGCAAAACCTACACCTACCCTTTTGTCTTTTACAACAGAGGAAACCATTAGACTCAGTGCAGGGCAAAACCTACACTTACCCCTTTATCTTTTACGACAGAGGCTACCATTAAACTCAGTGCGGGGTTATACCCCACACCTTCTCCTCTACTAGTTTAGAAAACCACCATTTTCTGTAAATCGTTGAGAATAAAACAAAACCGATCCAACTCCATCCATTTCCGAAAATCCAAAATTATGTTTCGAGATAATAATCAACTTTTTATTAAATCCAAAGTAGAATTCAAAGCTTGAAACGAAAACATTGAAATAAGATTTCATAAATTCAAAATTGAATCATAACCAAGTCATACAGCACATATTATATAAATCCATTATTATTTCGAAAACCGTTATAAATACATATTATTCATAAAGCATTGAGAAGAGATTGCACATTCTTTCTTACCACTATAAGAAAGTTCGCGCAACCACAGAATCGGCAGCTAGAACTCCTCCTCTATGAATCAGGAGTCTACAATAAAATAATTTATATCCATTACTAACATAATAAATGATCGACTCAGCTCACACAATATTAACCTCGTCCGTCTACTATAAGTTTATCATGACATACCACTACCATGACCCTCACCCTTTATTACGTTGTTGTTGTTGTTATTATTATTATTATTATTATTATTATTATTATTATTATTATTATTATTATTATTATTATTA
>JAUEKU010178199.1:0-10548 GCA_032274805.1 Gypsophila paniculata | reverse complement strand
GATGGAAAACCTGTTGCTGCATGCATCATTTACAAATGCCTTCTGCACTGGAATGCTTTCGATTCAGAAAGAACAACAATTTTTGACCAAATTATTGAAGGCATCAATGTCGCTTTGAAAGTGAGGCATCTTTGATTGAACCGTTTGCTTTCATAATTTTTGTAGTCTTTCTTCATAGAGCTATGTTGTCTTATTGTTCAGGATTCAGTCATAACTTGTAAGTTGTGATTTTCTAATTTTTTCAGACTGGGGATGAGAATGACATGTTGCCGTATTGGTTATCTAATTCCTCAGCACTTTTGTGCATTCTCCAGAGGAGTTTAAGGTCAAATAGTTTCTTGAGTGCTGCGTCCAATCGCTCCGCTGGTCTGACTGGAAGGCTTGCACAAGTAAGGGCTTGTTTAATCCGCAACCTCTTTGTTTTGATATTACTAGAGACTGTACTCCGCGTGGTTTGCCCTCATGATATGATAGAAATAATCTTTGAAGGGGCACCACTATTACGCTAAATACTGCCCTGTGGGACAGGAAAGCGTCTTCAAGGCTGGATAATAGGTCATATAGATATATACCCAGTTATGATATCCCACCTTAATTGAGAAATGAAATCGAACTTCCTGGTTCAAGGTTGGTGGTTGAAACCACCATTGGGATCCATACAATTTCTTGTATAAGTGCATTTTTATTAATTCTGCAAAGTTGTAGGCTGCATATGGTGTGGGGTGGGGGACTTCCAATTAACATTTTTTCCTTGTTAGCCTTTACAAATTACAATGTACTGGATTCTCGGTGTCTGTTAGGACTAATATTGTCCGGGTAATGGGTAGTTTCATGTTCTATTCTTAATACGCAAAGTGGTAGCTTTCATTTCTCACCATATCAGTTGTGAATAATATCTGAGCTATTCTGTAGGCTGCAACAAGTTTAGTGACACCATATTTGCCTGTCGTGCACATTTCCTAAGATTCTCTTTTCACATCTATAAGCAGTGCTCCTATCCTTCATTAACGTGTTGGCTTTATTTAATCTTATCATTTCTTAAGTTTCCTATTATTGATGCCCAATTCTTCTCATATGCTAGGGCTTAAAGACTCCTTTAAAGTACATTGGCTTCGAGGATGGCGTATCACATGTTGAGGCTAGGTATCCAGCCATCCTGTTTAAGCAACAGCTAACTGCTTCTGTGGAGAAGATATTTGGTCTAATTCGTGATAATTTGAAGAAAGAAATATCCCCACTGTTGGCATCATGCATTCAGGTATAAATCTGTATACTTTGTGTATTGATCCATGGGAGTTGGGAGATATTGTCTTCTTCAATTTTGAACTATTAATTCCTATAAACTTATCTAATTCTTAGGCTCCAAAAGCAACACGAGGCAGCAAGTCATCCAAATCACCTGGTGGTGTACCGCAGCAACCATTAATCAATCAATGGGATAGCATTATCAAATTCTTGGATTCTCTCATGAACCGTTTACGTAAAAATCATGTAAGCATCAACACTATATGTAATTTCCCATGTAGTTGGTGTTTTTTGCTCCTAAATATTATGCAAGTGAATGACATCAAAATTTTTTAAACATATCTTAACAATTATATGATGACTTTTCTGGGATGAATTTTGTTGTGTTCTGATGGGGGATGAGGTGTTTCTTTGTGCGTGGTTTTGGTGAAGAAATGTAGTTTTGTATTTTGCAATGTATCTCGCCCAAGCCGGGTCATCATGACATTTACTGTATCTGCAATAACTTAATGGATTCAACTTCAATATTGACCATACTAAGCATGAATGAAAAAGTAAACCAGGCACCCAAAGCTCGTTTAGGGGAGGGCCTTCTGAAGGACAGTGATTCCATCTTTGAGCTCAATTTTTATTAGCCTTCTAACTGCATTATCACTGTCTGTTGTGCTTGAACTGTGTTTTAGTTTCAGCTAGCTTTTAATGGCGGCAATGCTGAATATGTTTTTGGTTGTTAAGTAATGACTCTTCTCACGGTATCAAGCTACAACTCTTTGTATAACCTGCTTTTATTTCATCCATATTTGTGTTTCTTTTTTGAATTTACACATTTCCTTCTTTAATTCGTGTTGTTCTTGTTCTATTGCCATTGTGATCCGTTGTTATTTTTTGTGAATGATTATCTCTCAAGGAAAGAAACGTTATGCAATTAGTTGAACAAATTTGGCTTGTTAATTTACTCTTGATCTATGTATCTATAGAGCTGCTCTGGTGGGTTCTTTCATTCAGAGTTCAGTTTGATGTTATGTTGATGTATCTTTTTTCAGCTCTTTACACTTCGATTAGTTGCTAACCTTAAAACATTATTTAGGTGCCATCCTATTTTATACGGAAGCTCATTACGCAAGTTTTCTCGTTCATCAACATTTCGCTTTTCAATAGGTAAGTCATGATCGCCCTTGATGATGGCTTTTTTACATGTGTATGTGTTTTTCATGCTAAATAATCTATCTTCCAACAGCCTCTTGTTACGACGTGAATGCTGTACATTTTCAAATGGTGAATATGTCAAATCTGGCTTGTCAGAATTGGAGAAATGGATAGCAAGTGCAACTGAGGAGGTAAACAGCATGTTTCCCTGATTTCTCGCCTAGTAGAGTGTATCGTGGTAAATTTAACGTTTTCCTGCTACAAATTTAGTTTGCAGGTACTGCCTGGCATGAGCTGAACTATATCAGACAAGCTGTGGGTTTTTTGGTATGATTTTTCCTTTCCAGTAGTCTATCCATTTTGTATCTGCTTTCTTACTTTTTCGTTTTTTCCAAATTTCTGAATGACTTACAGAAATTCGAATATAATAATTTCAGGTAATACACCAGAAGAGAAAGAAGTCACTGGAGGAGATTAAGCAAGATTTATGTCCGGTAAGGTGCTTTCTTCCAAGTAGGTGAATTGTAGATCTCAATTTGTAGAGTTATGTATTGTTCTTATGGAAGGGGAACTGGCTTTAGATCTTAGACTCCTGGTCACCTTTTGAATTCGTCTTTCTGATACAAGGCATGCCTCTTTTTGAACTGTGCAGGCATTGACTGTTCGACAAATCTACAGAATAAGCACTATGTATTGGGATGATAAATATGGCACTCATAGTGTCTCAAATGAAGTAATTTGCAATCCTAAACCTTTTACCATTCAACTAGATCAGTAGATGGACAGTGTCAATTATAAATGTTGCGTAACGTGTACCTCAGCGTTGTCAGCTGAACTTTCCATTTATCTTTTATCCCTCATGAAAGTTTTCCACTGCTCGGCAATGTCGGAAATATATTTCTTTTTCGACATTTCATTAATCAGCTATAAATTCCTTTATATTTTTGCTCCTTGTCAGGTGGTGGCTCAAATGAGGGAAATGCTGAATAAAGACAATCAAAGTCTAGCGACAAATTCGTTTTTGCTGGATGATGATCTTAGGTATTTTATGTTTGGTGCTTGCTTGATCAATTTTTCCCTTATTGAAGTCTACTCTTTGACGTTCTGACAGTCTGAACCAGAATAACATAGCTTGTTAACCCTGTGAACATCTTCACCCGACACAGTTCACCTGTGTGAGAAACTGGTTTCCTTTCTTGGGGTTTTTTCGGATCAAATTTACGGGCTCTTTTCAGAATACTCTTGAAAATTTCAAACGTGGGGGGTTGTGTGCCGTACTCGATACTTTGTAGATTCATTATTTGCTTCACTCATATTTCTCATGATAAACTCCACTCCTTCCACAAAATCCTGGGAATTCTTTTGCCCGTGTGAGTTCCAATTCATGACTGCAAATTTACTTCCGTACATAAGTACATGAGTAACAAGTTTTGATAGATGTTTCCAATAAAAAGGATTATGGAGTATATTCGCGAGCAGCTGTTTATGCCCCTCTGCTGTTTTACGGCATTGGGTCCCTCTTGTGTTGCAGCATTTGGACATGAATGTTTCAGCAAACTTTCTCACTGACATGATTCTGTGGAACCTGGATTTTCATTCTTGCAGTATACCATTTTCTACTGACGATATATCAAAAGCCATCCCCGTTATAGATCCAGTGGACGTCAAGCCTCCAGCTTTTGCATCGGAATTCCCAGTTGCTAAGTTTTTGCTCCAGGACTCAATGTAGCACTGCCAACTGGCCCAATGCCCTCACATTACTCTAGTTCAATTTCATTTAGCGTCTTCGGAGATCTGCTTCTACGTCAGAACAGGTAACTCATGGTTGCAGTTAGCAGAAGACTAACATCGACTCATGGTTGCAGTTAGCAGAAGACTAACATCGACTTTCTCGGAGAATTTCGGTTTTCCACATTATGATTTATTCGTTACAGCTTAGTTGTAAATCATTAGTAATATGTCAAGCCTCGTTTGTCATCCCCTTTGGAGATAACGATATTTGGTTGGGGGAGAAATTGCAAGATGGAAAAGCCTTGATCCTCGGATCATAACGAGGCTGTTAGATGGTGGCTCTCCATTTTAGTGAAGCATGAGGTTGCCCACAGCTTTTTTATTATTGGTCAGCCTTTCTCAAGTGTTGTACAACTGTACAAGTGTCGTTGATACAATTTAGGATGTAATTTACTTGTCAATTTATTTACTGTACATATATACTACACATACTGTCACCGGAAATAATAATCTGCAGTACTTCTGGTTAAATTGAAGTGTATTTGTGCGTGCCTATCTTTGATAGGGGCGAGCTGCCCTGTATGCCATTCTATAATTTGATCGTCACACACTCACACTCGGTGTTATGTGCGCAAACGTCGGATTTCATGTTTTGAAAACGTAATTGCTTCTTCGATGTGGTGGATCTAGTTGGTACCGCACAGGCGCACAGAATCTCTAGTAAGGCAATGAAAAGCTGTATTACACGGATTCTTTAAAGTGAATACAGAGAAGCTATTTCTTGATAACCCAAAATGACACTTATCATATACTCGGCAACTGTTAAATTCATGACGACGAGAAGTGTAGCCATCTTAGTGGGTTATCTTACTTTAATTTGTCATAGGTTCAATTGGTAATGACTATCTTATATGTAGATAGATTTACCAGTTACTACAATTCATAAGCTACAATTGAAAAATAGAATGTCGTTGACTCCATTAATACGGTATCAAAACAAGATTTGTATTATGTATTTCAAGTGGCTTTTGCTAAAGAGAAATACTATCTATTTTCTCTTCATCCTTCTCCTCTAATACATGATTAAAATAACAATTAATTTTCTATTTGCATTGATATTTCTGTAAGATAAACATGTATTATTAAAATCCAATGTGAGAAGAATGGAAGAGGAAAAGGTTGGAGATAGACCTGGCCAACTTAACGGGCCAGCTTGGCTCGGCCCGGCCTGGCCCGCCATTTGGGCCTCAAATTGTGAGGCCCGGCATGACCCGCCGAAGCTCGGCCCGGCCCGCCTCAACTGCAGGCTGATTTTGTCGTAAATAAAATCGACCCGGCTCGTTTGAGCCTGTGTTGAGCGGGCCTATTTAGTCGTTAGGAATAACGTGCTAGATTTTGATTTTATTTTCTTTTTTCTTTTTTTACAATCAAAAACTCTATAAATACTCAAATCATTAACTTATAATATTCACTTTCACACTTTTATTTACTCATTATCTCTCTAATATTCTAATCTGAAAAAATTTAGGATTTATTCAATATATAATTATTAAATATCATTATATCAATAATTATTTATTCTCTAATTAAAGATTAATACTTTTAAATTTCATAAAAAAAAACATGGATTAAGTTGGTTCAAGTTCTCGAAATAAAAGTACTGGTACCATGATTCGACATTTGCTTAATGGTCATAATATTACACGTTCAAATTGTACATCAACTACGCCGGCAACGCTGCTAAGAAGTGAACCAACCAACCATAATCCGTAGGTAAGTACGTAAAGAACTACGTGGGCTTTGATTCTTTTGAGATATTTAGGCATCTAAATCTTAATTGTTGTAATTTTGAAAAATGATATCAAATTTATTTTGTATCATTTTTGTAAAAGTTATAGTAATAATTTTGAGCAAGCCCTTTATTTTAGTAACGTCGTCAGCCTTTATTCTGAAAAAAAATAATAATTAACTTTTAAAACAAAATTCAAAAATGGCGGTCTGGGCCCAGGCCTAAGAGGTCGGGTCCGGGTCAAGCCCGGCTTAATCCGCCACCCAGACGGGCCGTGCACGGATCCATCAAAATTGGCCCAGCCCAGCACGTGGCTAGGTTTAGTTGGAGAGAAAGATGGAAAAGAGAAAGTAAATAGGGAAAAAAATTGTACAACCGGTTGTATTACAACCATCTCTAATTTTGTGAGCATTTTTATAATTTTTATGAGCATTTGGTAAAACATTATAAATGTAGCTCATAAATCTTATAAGAAAACTCGTAAACTTTACATCAATACTCACAAAAGTGAAATTAATTGTAGTACAATCGGTTATACAATTTTTGTATTGAGTAAATAGCAACCCTCTTTGCTAAATTAGTTGATCTTATCATAAATTGAAAAGTCGTTTTACACAATTTATGTAATTTATATAATTCCACGAGTCTAACAAATCACGATTGTATAAGGGAGCTCAAATCATCCGTCTTACATTTGTATTCCAGTGATTCACTCTTCTTCAGACAGTTTGTATGTTAACGCGATGAGAAAGTTGCAGCATGATTCTGAAAGACACCAACCGGTCTTACTGTAGATTGAATACACAAGTGACATCGACCGATGGTCTAGTCTCGAGTAGAATTAGGAGCAAGGCATACAATTTTTGTGATCATACCCTATTTCTTATAACGGGATTTCTAAACTCGTCACGGGAAGCTTTTTGAAGTGCCACAGGAAACGGTAATGAACAACATTGCAAGCACCATAGTTGACAGATACAAGGTAGAACACTGACTACTGTACAGTTGTTAAAAACGACTCCTACATCAACAGTCTAGATTGGTCATTTACGATACTTCGTCATGTTTAGACCTTTTCCCAATCAAGGTTGGGCGCAAGTTGGAGACCTTTGAGTTCAAAGCACTGGCACTCACAGCACAATGCTGTAGATCAGCGAGGGAAAACGACCTCCAAGGCGCTGGAGCAACAGGTGGCAAGTGCGGGTTTCTCGAGTTCTTCCTTGCATTCAATTCCACTTCTGAACCATTTTCATTGATATGTCTCTCATGATTGTTTGTAGCAACATCAAGAGCCAATGTGGTCGGGCACGCATTACCCGACCTTTTTGCCAAGCCACCCTTGATTCCGGGACATTTAGGTAACGGGGTTCGGCTCTTATCGTAGAGGCTAAAAGCAAGTAAATTTTTACGTTTACGAGAATAGGCGTTCTCGGTTTTCGTAATGTCTTTAACAGATGAAGATGCAACATCAGCTAAACTTGCAAATGATTTTGATTTGCCGTTGTAGAAATTGGATATTCCTTTCCTGCAAAAGTCGAAACATAATTTCATTCATATTAGAGAAAATGAAAAGAATAATATCCATATTAAACGACGAGGGCATATTTCCACAAAGAAAGGAACAATCAACTTTGAATAATTATAGTGTGTTAGATGAGAAATGAGAGTACTTTCACTCTATTTATTATTCTTTGGTGAGATCTTTCTTGTGGAAAGAGCAGATTTTTTGAGAATTTTCATGGATGCTTTGAAGTCTCAATAGCAATCAGCAATTAAACAATTCTATTCAAAGATTTCCTAGATCTCTTCACCGAGAATCAAAGAAATGAATCCCGAGATAGATTCTAATGTAGTACGGAGTCCAAAGTAACTCTTTATGCTTTTCTCAAGAATCAACAACCAAATGAACTACATCGACAATATCACTGCGACTCTAAAACAGTCTAGAACTCTAGATTCTAATGAAAACAACGGGAAGAACAAATCCCGTGTCATTGTTTAAACCATTGTAGTATTATATATGCGTCTATTTATAGAGGTTAATAAGGTTACTGCGATTGTTATTTGAGGCACTATCGACCTTGAAAACCAATTCCAATATCGAGCTTCAAACCAAGATCATTCATACTACTCTCTTCACTTCACTATGATATTCCACTTTGATTTTGTAGAAAATTTAAGTACAATAACAAGACATGGAGGAAATGCGGGGTCACATATCATAATAGCCACAGATAATGAACAAAAAAGAAACCGGAACATTGTATTGAAGCACCGATATGAAAATGTAGAAATCTTAGTGATGGAGAAGGATTACTAAAAATTCGAAACGTGTCAGCTCATACACAAACATACACACACTTGATCGACCCAAACAACAATATCTCTTCATATCAGACTATATTGAAAATGACCTACTTATCAACCAATTAAAGCACCCAACAATACATCAAGAGTTCGCAACTTCACATCTCACAGCAATTTTGTCAAGAGTATGTGAAAACCCGTCTATCGCTTTTAAATTGCAAGAAAAAGAGAGCATATTAAATAAGTGTACTAGGTAATTGGAATGGGGAGTGGTCTTTCACAAGTCATCATGAAAGAACATTTTTTTCAAAACTTTATCTTTTAGAAAATGTAACTCTCAATTCAATCATCTTCCAGCAAGTTTTCAACACAATGTCAAGGAACAGCACAGAAAATTAAAAGACTCCCATTTCAACAACAAACTTCAACTCAGAATCCTATGAATCATCAATCATTCTGAAAAAACAATTTGTGACGGCCTAATCTCACACATAGTCATAAATCTTGGTATCTATCAAAGTGGCAGTATCAACTTGTGACGGCCTAATCTCACCAACAAGGGTCACTACTGCTCCAAAATGCAGTAAAATACAATTGCTCAGGGTGATATTCAAACCTTAATAATACAGTCGCATTTCAGTGTCACGGCTTTGATTACAACCATACTATCACACTGCAATCAACTAAACTACAACACACAGTACTAAACCTCGGAATCATTCACAGTGGCAGTATCCGTCGCATTGCCACGGACTAATCTCACCTAAAACAGTCACTATTACTCCAAAATGCAGACCACATAAGGTTGGTCGTGCTGATATTTGAACCTTAAGAATACGGTCCAGTTTCGTGTCACGGCCTTGATTAAAACCATGCTATCACACCAATCCCAAGAAAAACATCATCATCATCACACAATTTATTACTCAGATCCAAGTTCTATTGAAAACCCCAAACTTCACAATCAACCATTAATTCAGAAACTAACCTCACAAAGAGTACGTCCTGTGAAAGACCGTATTACACTTTTAAAGTGAAAGACCGATAATGAATGAAGGCATATTAAATAGGTAGTTACGGTGTAAAAGAAATTGGACTTTCCACAACTCTAATTCAATTTCTAAAACTACAACAAAATCATCAAACATAAGTTCAAATCAATCAAAAATCACACCAAAATTATAAAAAAAATTAAAATAAAAACTTCACTAAATTCTCTAATAACATGCAGAAGTTCACCAAAACATCAAAATCAATAAAATCACAAAAGATCAGAACTTTATAAGACCGTCTTCACTTTCAAACAGCAAGACCGACAATAAATAAAGTCATATTAAATACGGTAGGTAGTTAGAAAACTTAATTTAAAAGACCGTCTTTTTTGAAACTTTGCGAAAGAAATTAAAACCTGATCGGTAAAGCCTCTTCCAAAGCATCGACAGCCGAATCGAAACACGAATTCTTTAATTCACTCTCAACTTCTTCCTCATCATCATCACCATCATCATCATCATCATCATCATCATCACTGTTTACTCCAATTGAAGAAGATGAAGAAGAACTACATGGATTCAACACCAACCCATTTTCACTCTCATCAATTAGACCGGGAATCGGCGGTTTGATTTTGGTCCGGTTCAAAAAACCGTCGGAAATTAAAGGATGATCATTTCTAGGGTTTTCGAAAATTAGGGACATTTGTAATCAATTTGGGGATGAATTTTTGGGGGTTTTCTGGGATTTTAATTTGGGGATTAGGGTTTGTTTTGATTGAAGCGATTGATTGTGATTTTGTGAAGATTCATACGAAACGATTGAAAAATTTGGTGTGATTTTTGAGTGTGGGAATGGAGGAAGTAAAGAGTTGGTTGATGATAATCGGGGACTAATTATAGGGACTAATTTCCGATAAGACGGTTTTATGTGTACGACAGTCTGTTTTTACGTGATCTGATTATAAAATTAGGAGGAATTAATGTTGTCGTAATAAGCGTTAAATTGAGCGATAATATGTTTTAAAAGTGAGTGTCTTATTTGTTTTAATCATTTGTTTACTTTTTATTTTGGATAGAGACAAAAAAATCTTCTAAAAGACACATCTACCCATAAAATGTAAGAGTTGAATTATTTATGGTGTGTTTGGATACAAATATTTTATTTGAAAATCTAGATTTGATTTAAATTATATGTTTGGGAAGATTAAAGAATTTGGATTTGGATTTGAATAAAATCCAACTCCCAATCCCATACATTCATAAGGATGGTATTTCCAAATTCAACCCCCACCCTATGTCATTTACAATTTTGTCATTTCACTTTCTATATTTCAA
>JAUEKU010178189.1:0-10548 GCA_032274805.1 Gypsophila paniculata | reverse complement strand
TTATGATTTTGCCTTGTGCGTATGCTTGTGTTTGTTTGATGTTTCTTATTTTAGATGACCGGCCTCAGTAATCCCTACACCGACCCCAAAATTTTGACTTGTAACCCGAATGACTTATATGAGGATATGTTTAAGAAAATGAGGAAACCTATGGATCGATATGAGGAATTACTGGACCCTACCTATAAGCATGATTGTTTTGAGAGAGACTGAGCGTGCATAAGGGTTTAGAACCTAAAAAGTTTAAAATGAACTTTCAGTCTAAAATGAATCCCGGGAGAAGGAGTGAATGGTCCAATCAAGCCGTGGTGGAGGGAGACGTCCCGAAACCACGGTGGGAAGACGTTCCTAGATAGATTGACCCTCACGAGCACCTATCGGTTCACTACATGGTGAGTACGAGTGTTGATGGATTTTAAGGAATGCGTTAGATGTGGTGATATAAATTTTAAGGATTGCTTGGAAGTATACCCTTGGATGACATTGAGGATGATTGACATAAAAACGCCACTTGAGTGGCCCAATAGTGTAGTATTGTAAATATTGTGAGAAGGGATATGATATTGGAATGCTGTGAAGATGAATTACGAGAAAAATTATGTGGTGATGCAATATTGCTTTCAAAAATGTGATATGTATATAAAGTTAAGAATGTGTTATTATATTTAGGTATGTGAGTTATAAAGAACGTTTTGACTCAAAATGAATGTGACATATTATGATAAAGGTCATAAATGTATTGTGAATGGACAATACCTAAAAGGTAGAATTATGTAATAATATGTATACGTAACGAGAAATGCCTTGAATGCGATGTTTGAGAAAAATGTGTTGTTATGTGAAATTTTTGGCAATTGCGTATGACCTATGTTAAAAGAATTTTTAGGAAATAGTGTGCAAATATTTGAACTAATGCCTAAGAAAAGCAGGTACATTGTTGACTATAAACTAAATTGTTATGTGGGTTATGTGACATTGGCTTGACGGAATTGGAGATATGTGCGTAGATGAAGTGTTTGAATTTTATGTTCGAAGCATGCATGGTGTTGTGAACATCTAGTGTATCCAATACCTTGTTGAACATCTATTAAAGTTGATGCTTTTGTTTAATAAGTAAGATGAGATTTATTAACATGGAGTTGAAACAAAGATTTTAAGAAAACGTGTAATTTGTATAATGAGTAGAATATCGATTGATTATGGACATGAGTTTAAGACATGCAATTACATGAGATGTTTGGACCAAGTAGATTTGCGACACTATAATATTTAAAGTTCATTTTGAATTGAATGCTTGAGAAAATTGCTTTTAATATTTGAATTATATTGACAAAGATGCAAATAAATAAACAACTGAGAAGATGTATTATTTTATGATGTTGAACGTGGATAGGAGAATATTTTGCGTATTTTAGGCAAAATATAAGAATGTTGAACATGATTATGATTATTATGTTGCAATACGTGATTAATTGGATCGAAACAAATGTGCATAAATATGAATTTGTTTGTGTGTTATAACGAAACGGTTTATGACCCGGTAATGTAGAATAAAATGACCAAATTGTATCGTATTCTAAGAAACGACAAATGCATAATAATATATGACGATAGTTATATTATCATTAGTATGTTTGAATTTAACGTGCATATTCATTGAATTCGTGTGAATATGAATAATATACGACAAATGAATTGTTGAAACTTATGCATGATACATAAATGGAATAAAGAATGAATATTGTTTGATCACGTAAGACGATATAAATTGGCAGGTTGCTAATTGTTAAATATACCTTGAGAATGTGTTGTATGACTAAGCATGTGGAGGAGTATAGAATTATAAGTATGTAATAAAGGAGATCATAATATGAATACTTGAGTGTTAATGGGAATGCTATAGGACGCTAAAAGTACACGATAGTCAATATAATCACAAATGAGTTATCAAACTATGTGAACCGTCTAATTTAGTGTGTGTAAACTTGGAATGAAATGGGAATCTTATGAATATGTGAACTATATGGCTATGTGAGCTTTGTTATGATTATAATGTGATTTATATGGTTGAACTATAATGGATACGTGTAGGCACTAAAAATGGGAATGTTATGATTTATACTTGTGATGTATGCTGGTATACTGTTATGAAAAATGTGAATGTATAAGCATTAAAACACATGAGATGCAAAATGTTGAAGGAATGTTGAGAATAAAATTTAATTTGTGACAATTATAAGGATTGAATTTAGTTTCAATTATAGATATTTTTCGAGCTTGACGTAAGAAAATGTTAGTGTGTTGACTAATTCGTAATTCATGCTTTCGAACTATATGTACAAATGATTGAATTATGAGATATTACGACAAGTATTTTGGAGGTGAATATTGTATTTGATAAAATTGAATTTGCGATATTCGCATGGTTAAGAAATGACGTATATGCATATTGTTTGACTTGAATCAATGATAATAAAAATAAGTGCTTCATATTGGTGATGAATGGGATTATAACATGTGGATGTTGCATTATAATATATTTGATTGGTGATCATGTTACTTTGTTTGTTGATGAGCGTGTTGTTTTGTTGCTGATGGACATGTTGCTTTGTTGATGTTTGTAGGGACCCACATGTACCATGAGTCGTTGATAATGTTTGAAATTTATGCGAATCAAGCGAGTCAAGGATGAACCAATATAATTAAATCAATATGAGTATGTTAGTTATGTAGTACATGGAAGTTATGATTGTACTGCTTATGTGAATGGTCGTGGAGGGCAATACTTATATTGAATTGATTATATTATATAACTAAGTGGACATTTCGATGGCAAGGGTATTTGTAGTGGAAAATATTGGTGAAATCCTATGTGTTCGGTTGTGATCATGTACGAATATGAATATTTGTATGATTTACATGCATGAAATGTTATTTATATATATCCAAATGATTGAGTTGTAAACTATAAATGTTGCATGAGAAGTATGATAATTTTTTTTTTGGTAGAAATGTAAGTATATTAATCCTAGCAAAACCCGTACACTTTAGCTCTTTACATCACCATCACCATACTAATTACAATTATAAAAGACCTCTAGAAATAAGCCACTCACTATCAAGTATACCAATGCCCTCTATACAATTCCCTATTTTGAGCTTAAGCTCCTTCTTAATTCTACTCTCAATCACCCGAGGATGTTGTAAAATGTGCGTAAGAACGATCTAAGTATGATAATTACATACATAACTTGGGTGTGTTAATTGATTTAAATGATTAAATTGATTTGTGGTAATAACGATCTAGACGTACATACTTGTTAGTGTGGTCAGCATGAATATATTTGAGACTTAAATATAGAAGTTGTTTGATCATAATTGATAAGTTAACGTGATAAAGTATATGACTCATAATGCAAATGATCTTGGTTGATAGTGTCCTTGTAGAAGTTGTTAATAAAGAAATGACGTAGGAATGGTTAGTGAGTCAAAGTGCTTAAGAACGATCATGAACGAGTAAGTTATGAGATAATAAATTGTGGAGAAAAAAAAATTGCGTCTCGACGTAGCTATCCAATCTCTACGTTAAGATGTTTTGTTGACATAAGAATATGGTGTAGAGATAAATTTATATTTTGTGTTGTAAACGGACATGAATGTCAAAGTGCCGCAAAATTTCTATAAAATTTATATTTTGTGTTGTAAACGGTCACATGTATGTGACTTGTTACCATAATACGATACTATATGACCATGCCGCATGTGTTGATTGTTATTTTAAATTTAACTTGATAGTTCTTGAAATATTTTGGTGGGACCTAAAATGAGCTATTTAGATTTCCACCTATTCATCTTGGCAATTCGTGACTGTACTTTTATTCGATGTATTCTTTACTTGGAATAAGCATCAGTACGAGTAATACATGACTGTGGTGGAATCTTGTGTATCTTGTATGAGCCGTGTGATTGAAATGTGTATTGTTTTATTTGGAAGTATAATATAAAGTGAATCCTTTACGCGTTGCACATGTGAGGTGTATTTCGGCCATGCTTCGATCCGAGTGAACATGTAAGAAGCATAGTGAGCTATATCAATACTATAAGTGACGATTTGAAACTTAAACGCTTAATTAAGTTAATAACACTTGGATAAGAAATCGTAGTAATTGAATGTCATGTGTAGTGCCTAACATGTGGACAGATGTCGTTAAATAATGTAGCAAAATGAGAATTGAAGTAGTTGAGCTAGACGAATCTTTGACTTATGACAAGCGATCGTAGCTATACTTGGTAATAAAGTACGAAAGACAAGATGACGAAAAACAAAGGTTGTTAAGATATTGTGGTCAAACCACGATACCGAGAAGGCTATGAGGCTTAATAACCCTCATCTTTTCCAAGGATATTAATGTTACGAAGACGTAACATGTTTTAAGGGGGGTGGAATGTAATTCGCCACTCTCCTAGTATCTATTTTAATCAATTAGAAAGCCATGAATGCATATAGTATATTCATAACGCATTGCATGGTTTCGTTGTTACTCTTTCTTTCGAAGAAAAGTTTAAACTTCGAGGACGAAGTTTGTTTTAAGGGTGGTAGACTGCAACACCCGTAATTTTTACAAGTTTAAACTTCGAGGACGAATTTTAAGGGTGGTAGATTATAATAACCCAAGATTTTTGGAATCTATTTATACTAATTACTATTTATAGTAGTTACTATTTATAGTAAAGTTACTATTCATAGTAAGCACATATTCTAGAAAGTATATTTTGGGATATTCCTTCTTAGAAAACTAAAGTTATAGTTGATTCATTTTAGAAACTAAAGTTATGGTTAGTACACTTATAACCAGAAGTGTAACATTAAAGTTATAGTTATCTCAAGTGAGCTCATACACGTTTAGTTTAATACGTACGTTTTATATAACGATTAATATTTATACGTTTATGTGAAATTATATTTATTTTAATTACTCAACTAAATGTATATTTTTATAAGTAATATTTTCAAGAAGTAATTAAGTAAAAATAAGAGAACAATTTATTTATTATAAGTAGTATATCACACGTGACATTTATATATGTATTAGGGATTATGTGTTCATTCAATTAAATCATTTTGATATTTAATAAATCCTAGTTTATATTCTCTAAATATAATTATTAAAGTCATTTTAGTTTTGTGGACCATTGAGTAAAAATAAGAGAACAATTTATTTGTGCATGATATGAGAATCACATGTTTAGCAAACTTTAAGCCCCATGCATCGTTTTATTTTTAGTTCACACTATCTTATGCAATAATTATTTTTATGATATTAAGTTATACAAATGTATATTCAATTTATTTTTTTTTTTTATGGAGACCATTCAATGAAAACAAGTGACAAAATGTTTCACCAAACCACTAGGGTACTCGGTACACTCACTCATTTTGTTACAAATTGTTTTTCAAACTTACAAAACATCTTTGGCACAAAGAATAAACATAATAAATCTGATTTTGCATTCTTCCATGTACATATTCAAATTGTTGCATTTACATTGTCTTCAAACAAAGAATGAGGAGGAATTATCCTCCTCTTTACTCTTCATTTTGACGGCACAAAAGACTAAGGGTTGGTGGGATAATTCTCACCAACCTTTGCCTATAAATACAACCTCATTTCATCCTCATTTTCTTATACAAAATTTTGATAAATTACTCTCTAAAACCCTCTCAAACTATTCCACAAAAATCTAGAAATTCTACTCATTTGGTCGAGACATACAACATAGTTTTCAAGTCGGTTTTTCATTTTCAAGACGGGTTTTCAAGTGGTTTTCTTGGAGGATATTTAACTAAATTATTCCTACTTCAATTTATATTTTATAAGTCTCTTTATACTATTTTAAAAATATTTTATATCATTTAGAAAGCATGCATATAGTAGAGACAACATTGAGAACAAGTTCACTAGTATGAATGAATTATGTATGTTGTATGAATTTAATTTTTTAAATAAATTAGGTTAACGAATTTTTATGAAATAAAAATATAGAATTTTTTATATTAGTTCTGGTTATGAGTATAAAAATTAAAAATTAGAATTAAAATTGAATTATAATTATTTCGAACTTTATAAGTTGAGAGTAAATATGCCCTGTTGCTTGCCCTGTTTTCAAGTATGTTAGCCGGCTGTTTTCTCTAAATATTTGTATATAAGTCGACCTTGGTCACTAAATAAAAGTTGTAGATCTATGAGTCTATTACATACCTTATAAATTGTTTCGTCTAATTCATTATAGTTTATTTTAAAGAATTTTTCTCGTAAAACTGCTTAGAATGAACACAAAGTCCGGAGACCTGTAGGTATTCGTATTTTAATAAATAACTTAGAAACTTCCAATGAACTTTTCCTTTGGCATGAATATTTCTTAGGATGACTAGGTTAAGCAGAAAATTTAAAAAATTTCAGATGTCGAGTTTAAAAGTCCGAAAAATATTTAATTCCCGACACTGCATAATCTGACCAAATTCAGAAATGGGTATTGAATGAAAATGAAAGTTTTATAATTACAATTTCGACTTTGAATGAATTGAAAATATATCTACTACTTGTATAAGACCTTAGAAGACCTTTGGTAATGAATTATAAATGAATTTTGATTAAATAAATATAATAACCAAATAAAAACCTAAGGTGCATTGTATATAAGTTAGGCATATATTATAGGGCATTCATCATGGCTTTAGGATTAAGAATCTATATTAATACAAGAATGTCATTATATAATGTAGACTCCGTCTTCGTCAAGAAGCCTTTTTAATTTATCGTACGCGCTTACGTTGAGAAAGGAGATCTAATCAAGGTAACGTAGAACTATCTTTGTGAATGTTTTGGAATTATTGAAATGTTTGCCTCGTATTTTGATTATGAAGTATGTTGATTGAAATGATTCTTGATTTTGGATTTTGGAATTGATTATGAATTATATTATGATTGAAATGATTTATCGATTTTGGATTTTGGATTTTGATTATGAAATGAGTTTATAAAATGGTTTATAAAACTTGAGATTTGGATTTATGAATTTGTTGTTCAAAGAAGTATTATAAAACGAGTTGAGATTGTTTCAAGGTTTTGAGATTTCAAGTTATATTATTTATTCGAAAAGATTTTCGAAAGTCGGAAATATTTGAGAAATGATTTTTGAGAAGAAAAGTTTTGGAAATGGTTTTCCTATTTTGAAAGGATCTCAATCCTTGGTTCGTATGATAATGGTGTAATCAATTCCAAGTAGGATGTGATGAGTTTGAGAGTTGGGGTCGTTGATCGCTTCCCCATGTTGTGGGATCTCTTTGGGAGAGCCCTCTGAGGGGTGCACGCACTTAAGTCCATCACTTCAATTAATATTTGTAGAGTCGGGTAGCTCCCGCCTACATCAGTGTACTCTATCATATTGATACTTATGGAGATGGATAAGATTATCCGAGTGGTTTGGAAATGAGAAGGATTTCCTATATATGAAAGATATATTTGGAGCAGAGTACTCTTTGGTTACGAGACGTTGATTCAGAAATGTTATTCTTCTTCTATTTCTTTTAAACGTCTGATAAATTTTATTGATTTCGAAAAGCAAAAGGTTTATAAAATGTTTTACTACTTTCAAAGAAAATCTTCCTTTAAAATATTTAAGTTTAATTTTCAATTCCGTGTTTACTACGTTACTCAACCCTGTGTTGACAATTACTTGTTTTTCTTCATCCTATTCGATGGGTCTGTGATGATCCTCTGGGGAGAGGAATATGTGCAGGTTGATTATAGATTCTTGTTAAGGGGGTCTTGAAAGGGATGTCGTCCCTTAAAAAGGATTTCGCTGCTTTACCGTTTTAGTAGCTTCCGCTTTGTCATTATTATTACTATTGGTTGTAAGACGTTGTTATTTCAATAATGATCCCATGATACATTGATGCACTGTTTTATGTTATTTATATCGTAATATCCCGAGTTCGATAATTCGGGGTGCTACAATTCTGCCTACTGTGACTTTGCATTTTACCCATGAGATTATAAATGGAATTGATAGTAACTTATGACTTCATTGTCTTTAAGATTATAATTATAACAACCCGACCCACCACGTTCGTAACACACCCCACCTAAAGATGGGATGCCCACTTTTGGGCCCGTTTTGTTCTCACTTAAGCCCAAAAGTACAAGGCCTTGTTACTAAGGAGGTGGGTTGAATCTATTAATTATAAAGATATCAAATCCCCTTAAATTCCCCGATGTGGGTCATTTAACCTTTAAACCTCATGGGGTGTTACAATAATCTTGATATGTCGGTATGTTGATATGTTTGCCCATCAGTTATGATGTTGTGTAACCTTGATATGGCGTTATTGATTTGGTTATGACATGTTGTAAGTATCACGGTCCTATCGTGTTTGATGTTGTAATCATTGCGTAATTTACTATGACCTTGCTGATTAGATACGTTATGTCATGTGGTAACTTCATCGATTTTATTGTGTGGTTACATAACTGCTACTGTCTATAACATTAGGTGTTACAGACTGTTATTGTTTGTTCTCATATGTTGATAATACTGTTAGTTATGCTGTAACTTCGTATGTTACAGCCTGTTGTTATTCGTTCCCACGTGATGTTGGCACGATCCGTTATGTTGAGTATGATGCTTAGTTATATAGATGACGTCAGTTATCAGTTACATACCGATCGGATTGAACAAACGCCAATCGCCAAATTTAGGGCTATGTTCGGGGAGGTTTAGAGGCACTTGTTATACGCTCTAGGTCCCGTGTGTCGTTCAATGTACAGTTACTGCATCGACAGGTCTGGCCAGGTCGTAGGCAAATAGGCAGTTGGTATACCCTATACATACTATTCTGCATGTAATTGTTATACAGTCCATATAATGGCGGTTGTTGTTATACGCTCTGCTAGTTGGAGGCGGTGGTTATACACTCTAACGGTGTTCGTTCTATACACTATGCTACGGTAAGAGGGCGCAGTTGTTATACGGTACTACGTAAGTTGTTTATTATGGTATGTTCATTCTTGGAAGGTAAGTATGAAGTTGAGTTGCATATGCACGAAACATGTATAATAATATGCTCGTTTATTAAGCTATTACGTTTCTAGCTTAGTTAACTATAACATGTTATGTTACAGCTTATGTGTATCACGTCTGTTGACTATAACCTATGATGCTACACCCTGTCTGTTCACGTGTTTCTTGTAACCTCGCATGTTACAATATGTTTATTCTGGTTGCTGCTTGTAACTTCGTATGCTACACTATATCTGTTTCGATTGTTATTGATTGTACTTATATTCATTTGTTCTAAACATGACTGGGAGAGCATTTAGTTACTCTCGACTGATTGTCGACCCCCCTTTTCAGGTTGTTGATGCTTTGTTGTTGCTACTTCTTTGGGGATTTGCGAGATGCGAGCCGAATAAATGAAATAGGAATTTTTATTTTTATTTTAAACCATTTCATTATGTCATTGTCTCGTTTGTTGGATAATAGTGACGATTCGGATTTGGTCAGGTGTTTCCGCCACCTTTGACCTCATTATTATAGACGTTTTACTTATTTAATATTATTTCCTTTGTTTTAAGATCCGGGTTGTTACACATAATCTTAGGAGGATGAGTAAAGATATGCCTTAATTTCTAAGACTTTAAGTTTCAAGTCTTGACATCTTAGGAATCGAGACATATTGATGGGTTCCAAATGCCTTTTAAATTTGGTGGCGACTCCAATCAATTTTCATGTCAATTTTCAAAAATATCCTCAGTTCAATTCAATTTTCAAATCTTTTCAATTTCAAAATCAACATATTTTCAAAACCCCTTTTCAATTTCAAGTCTATTTTTAAAAATCCCGCGTAGGTATTTTCAGGTATCTACAGTTTGCTTGTTCAGAGTAACCCGAGGATTCAAAACGGCCTAACCGCCCAAGAGGAACGGTCCATATGGTAGCGCTATTTTAGCAATGCCATTCCGGATAGCCAAGTTCTCACTTTTTCACGGTTCACCATAAAAGGTCCGACCGAGCATCATAGGACCCATAATGGAGCCACACTAACAATGTGGCCTTTATGGATAAACCCTACCCGTATCCGTACCCCCCAAAAAATGACCATGAATCGAACTTAAGCATTTTAATTGTAACAATGCCGTTTGAATTTATCGATTTCGTTAATTTAATGAATTTAAGTCAGTCGTCGCTTTTGTTGGTCTTTTAATTTGCTACTAAATTAGCCCAATATCACAAACAAAGGCCAAAACAATAATCAAGCCCATTTCTCCTAATTAGGCCAAAATCAACCTTCTAACACCTAATTTTGGGCCCAATGCCCAAAATCCGACGTTTTGGACTTCGTACGCACGAACCGATTTCACGTCTTAGCTTGTTTAAAATTCTCTGTCAAAACAGGCTCAATGATATGACGGGTTTTGGGCATGGTTTTGGAGGGGTTTTAGCCGACTTAGCATGCGCAAATGGGATTGAATGCCAAAGGAATGTGCA
>JAUEKU010178178.1:0-10548 GCA_032274805.1 Gypsophila paniculata | reverse complement strand
TAAATTGTGACTTTAACTTTAGGCCGATCTTTTTAGAAAGCATTATCAACTGCCAAAAGCTTCCTATCAATTTTTTTCCATCACCTTTGTCTTCCTACGTCCCACCATTTTCTCTAGTTTATTGGGTGGACGTGGCTGTGCCGCGATGGCCCACGGGACACAGGGGCTTGTTTAATATAGGCTGTAACGTTTGTGACCCGTTTACCACGATTTTGACAAGTAATCACAACTGTATTTTGATGTTGTATCGGCCAAGATGAAACCGTGACAACCAAGATCAGGCTGCTACTAGATTCGAGATTAGGTCTTAGACCAAGATTTACTATCTTGGTCGTGCGATTTTTCTATCCAACCAGTCTTTGTTGCACACAAATTCAAAGAGTGTCGGAATGCAAGCACATATGTCCAAGATTTGTTTGATTATCGGTCACAAAAGAAAAAAGCATAATAAGAATACATTCGAAATGTTTTACTCTCGCAAATCAGCATCTACATTCCTTTAATAGTACATGATTGCAGAACTGAAATTTTGAAGTGTTGTCGGAAACCATTGATGTTTTGTAAACAATGAAAAGGAAGAAATAGCTCACTACACATACGGAAAAAAGGGGTTTTGGAAAAACAAATAAATAAAAGACGAAATTAAATTACCGAAACACAACAAATTAATGTGTCACTGAACATCACATCAGACCTGCTCAATGCAACAAATCTAAAATTCAAGCTCAATAACAAGGCTAGGCTACAACAACTAATAGCCCAGAAAAGAATCAGAATTGTAAAGAGACATGTCACAAAAATTCAGTATATACCATGAATGATCGATGAATTGTGTTAAAAGCAAAAAATGATAGGAGGCGGTGCTAGTGCTGGGTTTCTTTATTTCCAGCGTAGGGATTGCCTTATCCCGGTATAAACCAGTCCTACAGACCGCCCGATCAAGCTGACAAGGAAGAATGAGATGGCGTTGCGGACCTGAGCCACAATAGCTCTTGACATAGGCATTGCAATGTCGGCCAACTCGAGTAGGAGACTGAAGTAGTATCTCCTGCAACGCAGAACAGAGTTTAGAGGAGGGTTAGAAAACAGCATCCTTATTCCTTATGCATTCACTTGAGCAATTGAGAGAAATTTCGAGAGGGAGAAAGTTTAATGATCAAGTTTGATGCAAATGTCACTAGCTTAATGGGTAAAAATGTTTAGGGGTGTGTAATTCATGACTGATGTTTGAACGCCGTTAATATCAAAATTGCTCATGTGGCTTCTTTAAAGAGGGCAAGTGCATGTGTGAATTTCATCCGACTCTGAACAGCAGCAACAGTCTAGATTACTGGATTCGCTCACACCAACAAATCCCAAGTCGGTTAGATGATATTCTATATGACGGTTGCTAAAAATGTATATAAGACAAATAGACAATTGATAAAGAGTGTACAGATAATTGGATTCACCTATTCACATAGAATCAGGCAGCCTCGGTAATTCACTTGAAAACATTTTAGAGGGATACGGGAAACAAGTTCTTGCTAATACGAGTGTGAGGAACTATGTAAGCCTTGGTGCAGCATGTATTTCGAATAATAAAATTATCGGCCCTCGGACAAGGTAGATCAAACACATAACAGCGCAAAGCACCATAAACTAGACAGTTCTCAATTTTTCATGTTTATCATGCTATAGCAACAGATGCACAAACAAAATGATGCTCAATGAAAAACATTTAGACTTCTTTTAGTTCAATTGCTGACAAGCAATCAAACAGCTTATAAGCCTCAATGAACAACCGAAATCAGTTACTTTTACTGTATCGCCAAAATCAAAACATAAGTACGCTCGACATAAATATAGTCTATCTATCTCAGAGTTTTGTTCCAACTTGCATTCATAAAACTGAGCAAGAGAACAAATGCCATGAAAAAACAAAAAAAAGAACGTACCATCCTTTCAGGGCTCTTAGTTCCTTGGTGCGTTTTACTGACAATGAGAAAGGGCTCACGACAACATAATGTAGTGAGGACTCCACCTTCGCAGAATTTCTCATAGTAAATTTTCTCCACCAGCTGAGTTTTTCTTTCTGCTTCTCAGCTGACTCAAGGCATGGTTTACTACTTAGTACGCGCAGCTCAAATTGATCCTCGTACATCAACACAATCTCTCCGAAATTACGATGCATCCACTCAAACATGGCTACCTTACATTAGAAATTCCAAAGCAAAGAATCAGAAGGTAAAGGTGCACTACAAGGGTAGAACTGTAAATTATGTACAGAATTACATGCATGATGCATGAGATAGAGTTCTCTTTTTAACTCAACTATTGACATAACCATTAGTGACTTGACATCCTGAACCTTTTCTTTTAATTATTTGGCCATAACAAGAGCTGAATAGTGGTCAAATAAACATTAGATGAACAACAAAACAGATTAGAGAATGCACGTGAAAATTGCATCTAAACTAGAAAAGGAAAGAAAGTACTACGTAGGGCTTCCAATTCTCAACTATCACTAAAATAGGGAGTTGGATTGACTGCCTAAGAAGAAGTAGAAGAAAGGAATGTATACAGTCACGATGAGAGTTCATGAGAGAAACTTCCTTTCAGGTCGCCTGGATCCTAATTCCTTTCTTTCCCTTAACGGAATGCGAGTGAGGTGATAACCCAACACTCAACCAAGTTACAACGGGGAAACGTACTCTGTAACAAAAAAAAAAAATGAAAATGGAGAAAAGTGGTACCAGCATCAAGTAAAGAATACCTCGTTTCTTAGTTTCTGCAGAGCTCTAGTCGACAAAGCACATAAAGACATCCCCAAGTTACTAATTTTCGTAGATACATCACTGTCCACAGATATAACTTCCAGATATGTGCTCGCTATTGCATCGGCTATTATAATAACCAAATCTTCTAATATGGCACTTCCATGCAAGGAGTAAACATTAAGGTCATAGTAGCTAAAAAATCCCTGAAATAGGACGGCATAGTGATGTCATATCAGAAGTATTTAGAGAAAGGGGGTAAGTCTTCCTCATCTGTATTAAAAATTCTTATGAATCGTATCTGAGAAAGCCTATCAAATGAGAGGAGTGTGACACTTTAGAGCATACCTAGAGAAACCACATCTGAAAAAGCCTACCAAATCTGCATAGAGCTCCATCTTTCCTGATTTTCTTATGTTTCCTAAGATCATGTCGTCTTCTTTCAACTTCTCTGACATATAAAATAAAAGCTCCTGGCAAACGACAATGCAAACCAAAGACTGAATGTGGATATCTCAATTGGTGCCACTGCAATGAAAGATGATTACTGTAAAATCCTTCATGTACCTTATCAGGGCTGCAATCTTTTGTGCTGAAGTCCTTATCCATCCATGAAATGAAAGGTGCTTTACAAGCCTTTGTTAGAGTTGCGGAAAGTAATTCTAGCAATTCCTCCCTTTCCATGGCCTCTGATATATCTGGGATTTCATTAACCTGTTAAGAAGTTATAAGAGCTTTAGAGAGAAAAGATGAAATGGGCCAACGTGACCGAAGGTACTCCTCAAAGACTACGGAGGAATTCATTATGAAAAAGAATGCAAAACATACCCATCGTTTGGAATGAGTACTCAAAAGATCAACTTCCTTTCTTAAAATAAGAGTATTAACATGTAGATATGCATTCATACTTGACAGCCCCATAATTCAGTTTGAAGCCACGTGAAAATTTATACCATAGCATCAATGGGATATTTTATCAAGATATCATGTACTCCTTAGTAAATGTAAAGCTGGATGTTCAATCGTAACACATAGAGCTCAGCTGGATGTACCAATGATGTATTTGGGCCTATATTCAACTTTTTCATGGTCAATTAGGCTAAGCAGGGATAGGACCATGTTTCATACAGTTAAAAACAAACAAAAGAAGAGACTAAACACACAATGTCAAGAACCATGTTAAAAATAAGAGATTGCCGTGTAAAGCCACGTGGGCGCAAAAAATTCAAAGCAAAGTCATTTGGTGGCGGATGAGCTACCAGAATATAAATTTAAGGAGTGAAACCTTCTGAAAGGGCAATCCCGTATCTACATTTACATGGTTCATTTCCAGAATTTGAAATAATTTTCCTGATATCTGATTATCAACGTGATCTCAGCCCTTTATTTAAACCCTTTATGGGATGCGCAGAGTGCGTACTTTGCATTAGATAAAATATTGTTATCAGACTACCACTAAGTATTTGTGTTTCTCATTGGACAAAAATAATGGGAAAATTTACAGCACATGTAATTGACAGGATATAAAAAAAATTCAAAAGAAGTTTTATTCCCAAATTTTCAGAGTTGACTATTGAGAGAATAGAGCTCGTACTAAAGAAAAGATTGCACGTCATCACCTAAACACACCTGATGGGCTGCGTTACTTCCATAATCTATACGATACCCATTAGATGAAATTACATGGCAATCGAAACAAAAGGTGGGTGGATTTTCTCCATTAGTTTAACCCTGAGTAGTGCCTACAGTTTCTTATGGCAAGACAATTATAAAGTTTAAGACCGTCTACCTCTTTCTCAAGTTGCTCAGCGGAAGACAAAAGCAACTTGAGTCTGGAACCATGACCTAAAGCGGACAAACTGAATGGTCTCTTTGAATTATTCAACTCCAACTCATCAAAGGTTGCCCCCGCAATAACGCCATTCTCAAAAGCAAGAAGAGACTCTGTTATTTTCCCTTTCACCACAGTCGAATTACAATCACGATTGGTTTGGCCCTCTTCTTCAATTGTACGGCTAAATAAAAAAGAAAACAGTAAATGCAAGACTAAACAGAAAACAGCACAAATTATGACACTAGAATCGTAATTTAAAAAAAAAATCATGATCATATAAGCAGTATTTGATTTTTACTTTAGATAATAAATACATTATAAAGCTTACCTACCAAAAAAGACAGGATTTTCACGAAGCAGCGCATCACTTGAATTGTTCTTCTCAGAGCTGATGTACGATTTTCCAGAAGGAATAACTCCGGCCATGTACGTAAGGAGTACACTGGCAGTAAGAAGCACTTGGTCAATGACGGGCACCCAACCAGATGCAGTGGCATTTTCAAGGTCTACAATAATCTCTGAGCAATTACACCTCATCGAAGATCCCCTCAAGACGACAATACTTGTACTGTGACAACTTGAAAGCGAAAGAGCGGTATGCTTTGAGACTTTCCATTGCGGGACTGAACCAAACCGATGGTTTCTGCCAAGAAAAATTTCTAAGTATGAAAGATGAAAAGAAAAAAGTGAACCATGATAAAATGGTAAACGGAACCATAACTGCAAGAACTTAGAAATAACAATATATCCACCCATAAATTAAAGTTTAGTGATTGTAAACAAGAGAATAGGTCAGAGGAGGACAGATCTATAGCATACGTAGTCAAAGAGAGGTGAATGTACTCACTCAGATTAAAGAAGAAATGATACATAAATAAAAGGAAAAATTAAAAATAACCACCTTTTATGTAACACTTTTTCAAACTAAACATCTTACCATTTTTTTAAAAAAAATTAAATACCTTTAAACGTTTTTTTTTCAATTCACCACCTTAAGTGAATTTCGGCCAAAAAAATTGCACTTTTCCGACTAATTTCAAAATTTCCCTTCCAAATTCGACTTTTATGACCCTTTTGCCCTTTTCTTTACTCTTCTCTTTCTTTACTTCTTTAAAAAATTCTCCCAAAATTTCATCTTCTCATTCTCCATCTCTCACAAACATTTTTCTCTCTCTTCCATTTAAATTTTTTCGTCTCTCCAATTTCTCCTTCTCCCTTCCAATTTTTCGTCTTTTATTTCATCTTTTTCTTTTTTCCAGCTTTTATTATGCCAATTAATCTCCTCCATTTCAATCTTATATATTTCCTTACTCCCAATTAAATGGATGCAACTTCTTTCGATGGGTTGACAAAGTTCAAACAAATTGGCAACAGGACACCATCAACTCGTTGACGTTGGAGAATGAGGCTCTTAGAATTGATGTGGAGGGGTAATGGCACGCCTTTGCTTTCCCGGTTGTTAGCTTCCTCTTTCGCAAAATAAAACAAATACTAACACAAATACTAACACAAATGCTTTCCCGGTTGTTAGCTGATGGTGAAGGAGTTGGTGCTGAAAGACTTGATTGTACAGTACGCAGGTTGGTCGAGGTGGATGCATCAGTTTGTTGGGCACTCGAATTAGGGTTTTTTTAACTCAATTTTGGATTTTTCTGTGGGGTTGGGTGAGAAAAAGAGGAAGGAAGTGAATTAGTTAAGTGAGGTATGAGTAAAAGATGTGGCTATATATAGGGGAGGGGTAAATCGGTCAGAAATTTATTTCTCTCACCGGAATCCAACTTAAGGTGGTGAATTGAAAAAAAAACATTTAAAGGTTATTTTAAAAAAAAAAACTTGTGAGGTGTTTAGTTTGAAAAAGTGGTACATAAAAGGTGGTTATTTTTAATTTTCCCTAAATAAAAATATCTCCAGCGACACTATAAGAAATTGCTTAAGCTGCAAACACGTTGCGTTATGGCACTATGTATGGAATGACACGGAAATCTTACAGGCTATAGCAACAGTAGCAAAACTGAATCCTCCGGTAGAAAATTAAAGGGGGAGAAAACCGACAGCAAATGCGGCTAACAGAAATCAGCAAGCCTTAACCAATGAAGTCACTCAGGAGTGTTACTCATGACTTGAATTACTAAATTCGGTGCATGAACGTCAACATCAGAAATGCCCTTGTGGCTCTCTTTGCACCAAATCATATAGGACACGCACAAACAAGGAGTGTATAAAAGAGCAAGAAAGTGTACACGATTGATGTGATTCCAAGATACGATAAGAAGATATACGGAGCCCTCATAAAGCCCGCCAGGCACCACAACATGCCAGCGGAAATGCACTTGACTTTGACTAAAAGCACAAAGTATATACTCCGTAATTTATATACACAAACATCGAACAAAGTATTCGTGATTCATCTAAATACATAGGCTATTTCCCTCGTTTTTGGCAACCAAACAACCACTAACGTAAACCCTAGATGCAAAGTAGATGCATTCAATTACATTCGCAATGACGAGCCACAGCATTAAAATAGGCTAAGCCATGTTCAACAAGCAATGACCACATTTGAGCAAAACTATAGTAGATTATCATCCATGCATAGCTCGTTATCAACAATTTCGATATTAAAAGACATACTCTCTCTATCTTAGTCGTTTGTTTACCCTCCTATTTTTGAAACTGATGATCATTTTCTGTATAAAACTATAATCTGACTCATAAAAAATGACTTGGGCTATTGATTCTGGATGATACCTCAATCAAATTATATTTGTGGGCAAAGAAAACCGACATTTTAAGCTCGTTCTAATACAACAATACTAATACACATTATATAAGTGAGCAAATATTTAATCAGCACAATTTTATCAATTTCTCATATTAAATCAGTGAGCAAACAACAAAGTTATCATATGTTACCAATAATTTAAAAAATTACCTGGGAATTTTACTGAGGGGTAAATTGTGATGAAAATGCAGATTAAAATTAGAAGGTAAAGCTGCACATTCAGCCATTTTTTTTTGTTGCAGTTGGGTCAACACATTGTCTGATAATTCACTTGCATCTGTCACAAAACAGACAAATTTTAGCAAAAAAAAAAATAGACATCTATTATTACCATACCCGGTAAAAATTAGGCACTAGTAATTAATTGGAGTAAGATTAGTGAAAAATTGGGTACCTGAAGGTTGAAATTCAAGAATTTTGTATTGAATGGAATAATATTTGCGGGGTTTCAGTTAAACAAATGAAATTGGGGGAGAAGAGTGGACCCTTATATCAACAACCCTTGGATGATATCATTTCTTTCTGTTTTTTTATTTATTTATTTGTTTTTTCAAATTTTATACTCCCACCTATCCATTCCAATGGAAAGATGGGCTTGGACGCATTTTTTAAGGGTGGAAGGGTATTGTGAAAGAAAACCATTTACTTGTAGAACGTACATGCTCAATCCTACACCTATTTTACTCATTCCTACACAAATAAACCCAATTTTTTCCATTCTCTACCCCTCTCCCAAATTCCCAATATTCTATACACAATTTACTCTCAATAATCTACAAAAAAATTCCTTAATTCTTGTTAATTAATCGAATATGAGCGGTAATCTTACCTTGGCGATGTAAAATCAATCGTTTAAGAAATTTTTTTATCTTAGTGGTGATGATTTAGATAAAGTTTTTATTAATTAATTTTATTTTGCATTAAATTAGGGTTTATGCTTAATGGTGGATGGTGGCGGCAGGGTGGCGAGAGTCAGGCAGGAGTGGAGTGGCACGGTGGAGGAACTGGTAGCGGGGGAGGGGTGGCCGGCGTTCGGCGGCCGCCAGTGGTGGAGATAGGTCGCGGGAAGAAGGAAGGGGAAGGGGAAAGGGGGAGGTTGGTTTGGCAGCACGGGGTCAGGATGGTTGGTCGGCGGCGACGGGAGGAGTGCCGGGAGGGGTGGTCGGCATTGTGGTGGTTAATGGCTGGTTTTTTTGCTTTTTTTTGTATTATTTTTTGATTGAATATATGATTTTTTTATTATTGTTTTATTATTTATTTCAATTTTAATTCTTAAGTTGTCCATTTTTTTAAAAAATCAAACAAAAAATAAATTTAAAAAAAAAATAATAGGTTTAGAATAGAGTAAAGGATGTCAAAAGAAAGAAAAATCAAATGGAAAAGAGAGAAAAAAAAGAGGAAGGAAGAAATGAGAGGGGTAGAATCGGAAAAGTGGTGTAGGAGGGAGTAAAAATGATGTAGGAAAGAGAACCACCCTTATTTATCACAGGCTCAATGAATACTTAAAAATTTGAAATTGCTAGATAAAGTAATGCCAAGTGATAAATAGTAAGTTTCCTCAATTTCACTATAATCTTCTTATCCGATTATTAGAGGTCGGACTTTATAAATTTTAACCATAAGTACGTTATAATATATAACTAATCGCAATTTCATTCAAAATTTTTCTCATTATTTAAGTACATTATCAAGAAAATAACTTTAAGATTAAATTTTTAAAATGTGATTAATATATCATCTTAACAATTTAAAAAAAAAGTCAAGATTATGATCATGTTCGACAATGTTAGTTTTAGTGTAATTTCGTTTCTCTAATTCTCTAGAACGTCGTTACTTTTGATCTTTTATTGACAAAAATGTAAAGTTATAAGCCAAGTAGCATTACAAAAAAAAATTGAAAATGAAAAAGAGAATCTACGTGAGATTCTTCTTGTATTCACATGTTAATTAATCGTTGATCCAATAATCATAATTAGAATTTGCCGTTTACTTAGTCAAGTGTGTGTTAAGTGGCTATACAAGTGGCAAATGACTTCATAAACAAACTATTTCTAGTTTTCTACCACTAATTATTGTTTACTCTTTTTGACAAGTCAGATAACTAATTTTATAACTTTTGAATAAAAACACTAGTGCATGGCAAAACTACATTCTCGACATATATGCATGCATGTAATTGACTTAAGATCGTGGACTTTGTTATTGCTCGTAATAGAAAAATAATTATATAAAAAGAAAACGATAAATTTATAATACTTATTTTCAAAATAGAAAGGTAAACAATTAACTGAGTCAAAGAGAGTATAAGTATTACCGTGGATAAACACAGTACAAGACATTATTGTCAACGTCCATGAATCGAGCTTGAAGCCTCAAAACATGAGGCTCAGATACCGTGTCCAAAAATATGATTGATTAAAAATTTAAACTGATAATTAGAGTTTCAAAATCGATTTTATACTCTAACATTGAAGATAAAAAATAATCAATAATTAACACTCAAAATTGCTCATAAAAAATTAAGAATGATCGATAGATGCTGCACTTTTAGAGTGTTGACCACATTATTTCAATGCTTTATTCATGGTTCGATTAGTTAGCCGACCAATTTGAATTTTTGGCATGTTCGTTACTCTGTGGGCTCACTTGTCGGCATTGATCATACCCAATTTTTTCACTTCAATCCAGTGGCGTAATCAGCAAATTTTTTCGGGGGGTGAGAACGAAATTATTTGTCTGTTTGACATTTGTTATATGGGGCAATATATATATATACGCGTAAGTGAATAATTAAACTTCTCATAAACTTTTTTTGTTTAAAATTAAAGACATTATGTTAATAAAACTCACAATTGAAACAGGTTTTACGATAAAATTAAACAATTTAAGATCAGTATCACAGGGTACATTTTAGAAAATTATCTATATATTCTATTCTATATATCTATAAAATAAGGGTTTTAAAAAGTAGTTGTGGCACAAGGAGCATCAAGTAAAACTAAAATAGAGGTCTCTCATTAATCCTAGAAATATATACAATCAACATCCATCTCTCTCATTAATTATTATACATTTATCCAATCAACATTCACCACTCTTATTATTCCTATATATTTATCCAATCAACAATAAATTAGTGTGAGACATAACATATAAAAAAGAGAAATACAAATGCT
>JAUEKU010178167.1:0-10548 GCA_032274805.1 Gypsophila paniculata | reverse complement strand
GCTTCACTCAGCAGTCTTATAATTTTGTTGTAGTTTAACTCATTGATTCTCAAATCCTCTAATTTTATCCAGGCATCGAAGACCTGTTCACAAATCGTCACGAACATAGTAAGATTTTAAGACTAATAAAAATGAGCAAGTGTCCCGTAAATTTACAATAACCTATCACAAAACCATATGACAATTAAAGCTAAAAAGGGTCACTTACGGTAGTCAACTGATTAACAACGATATAGAAGAGGTTACTAATCACTAAGAAATACGGAGTAAGAATTACCATATTGATAGTTGAACAATCACTAAGGATCACTAACAATAAGAGTTATAAGTAACTGCGAAAGATGGTAATTGATATACGTAATAATACTTAAAATGGACGATAAAATAGAGCAAGTCTACTGTAAATTTACAATAACTTGCTTTAAAACCACTAACAATACGATAATCATCACTAACTAATATGGAGTACTCCATTGTACGTACTGAAATGGCCTCTAATAATTTTAAAGGCATCATTTAGGCCAGTGCTTTTGGACTAAATTTCACTTAAGTTCAATTAAGCTTTTTCCAAAGTTTTGTCCTTCCTTCACCTCCACTTAACTCAACTCTGAAAATTCTAAAAATTCCAAAATAACAGGGACTTAGGTTGTACCGGTTTTACATGATACTCTACTTCACTCTTCCTATACGTCTCGCTTCTGAACTTCCCACTTACAAAGTACTCCCTACAAACCACGGATAGTTAATATACACATACAACAAATCCTATGAGTTTCATCATTCTAAAATAACAAGTGTACACACCCCTATCCTAGTCATGGTTACCAGATTCGTTATGAATACGTTTTATCTTATGGGATTGTCATATGCATACAATGTTTCATCATTCGAAAATAACAAGTGTACACACCCCAATCCTAGTCATGCATTTGATCGATGGTTACCAGATCGTTAAGATAATAACTCGTGCATTCGATCGATGATTAGAATACGACCCATAATTGAAATTGCAGTGATTAAATGCACGAGTAATTATCTTATGCGATTGTCATATGCATACAACGTCATATTTTTGGCTAAAATGTGACTATTATTACAGCTATTCTACTCATTCTAATGTATATTTCGACCATTAGCAATTTATTCACTAATGACTAGTACAATACTCGTTAAAATGGTTATGCCATATTCTCTGAACTAAAATTGTCTAAACTGAACTGTGAACAGAATTGTATTAAGAAGAGCTAAACCGAAATAAAACATGGCCTTAATGACAAATATCCTATTTTAAGCGCACATGACAGTCTCATTGAATAATTTATAGAATACGATAACTAGAACATAATGTAATAATAATAGTCACATTATAATCCATATGCAACAGTAGTGTTCATAAATTATAAAACCATGACCGCAAAAATAGTAAGTCTCTTATAAGACGGTTCCAATGAGACAAAGAGAAATGCAAAAAAAAAAAAAAAAAAACATAAAAAAGCAAACTTCCTCCTAGGTAAAAAAAGGACACGGGATATAAATTATCGTAAAACCGTCTCATGTAACATCACAACAAAAAGTAAGGAACCTCAACAATTTCATGAAACTTAGAAGACTCATCAAGAAACTGAATAACATCCCAAAACTTTGTTCTGCTCCAATCACCATCATTCTTCAACAATTGCAAAGCACTCAAATCACCCCTTTTAAATTTCTGAGAAATTGAGTGAATTTGAGGGGTAAATTGGTAACTTTCAGCAATTTTTGTGGTGAGTTTGGGTGATTTAGGGTGAAAATGAGGATTTACTGAGATTAAAGAAGAGTTTCTGGGGTGAAAAATGGGTGAAAGATTGAATTTTGAAATTAGGGTTTTGGTGGGTTTTAGGAATTGGGTTTTGTGATTGATTGCTGAAGTTTTTGGGGAAATTATTGAATTTAATTGGGTTTTTTGAATCTCCATTTCACCAACAAACTAGTTTCTTACTTCAATTTCACTTCACTTGTTGATGTTTTTTTTTTTTTTTTTTTTTGTTGATAAGGAGAACGACATGAATTGAACTGAACTAAATTATACAAATAATTTGCTTTTGTGATAGTTGTACGCGTGTAACGAATATCTTGTGGCTAGAAGATTATTATATTAAGTTGTTAACCACTTAACGATTATTGAGATTATTTTGAAGTTTGAACCTTTAGAGGTTCTTATAGTTGCATTTTACTCAATAGTGGGCACAACCAAAACTGAAGTGGTTTCCTTTGAATAACAAGGACAATGTCGTATCGTATGTCTATAACGATCTCATGTGAGAAATAAGAGCAAAATTATATTAAAAGAGTTGAGTTGAGTTAAAAGTAAAATTATGTTTAAAGAATAGTATGTAGTCATTGGACAATTTTCAATCGATTTCCAACAACAAATGTCATAGAAATGAAAATTTTGTGCATTAATTTTGTTTATTTTTTGAAAAGGGAAATTGTCGAATCATGTCATATTTGTATATATATGTTGTGTAGGGTTTACGTTGGATCGAAATAAATTCAAACCAAAAAATTATCTAACGCTATCATGCGTCATGACGATTTTTGCAAGTATTTGATTATCTATGAATATACTTAAACCGTCATCTCCGAAAAATATCAATTCGAGTGCACCTCTAATCAACATACATTTCTCACTTCTTTTTGTTAGCCCACCCTCAATCCTTAACACTAAAACATCACTTTATAGAATCTGGTTTAATGATCACATTTTCAGTGTATTTTCTTTTGCACCTAAAGAAGAACCTTGCTTCCTCGTACACCAATTTCGTTACTATATCGAAATCGGAAGAGCTCCCATCACCAATACACGTAACGATGTTGGCATTTCCGTGCATAATACAGACTAGAGAAAGCCTAACAGTAAAAAATGAAATCAATAAAAACCAACAAAATGTTCAGGTTTAAAATTTCCGGTACGAAATTGACATCTGCCTACAATATATTGTAGTTTTACACACAACAATCCCACAGAGGGGTGAAGATTGATCTACTCTTGCGCTCCGCGCTGGTCCGAAAATGCCTCTAATGTTTGGTTGCTGCCATGCTGCTTGCACCGACAGATGAGCAGCAAAGAAATGGCATCCAATACGACCTGTTCTTGGGTCGCCTCTTCTCAGCGTTGATGTTGACAGCACATGTTGCGGGGGAGTTCCATTCTTTTCCTGTCTCTTCCTCGACAGCTTCCGTCTCAGTCTCATTGTTGTCGGATTTAAGGATCACATTTCCCATTCCTGAGGTCAAATCTGTCTGACTGTCATGAACCGGGGACTCTTCTCTACTTCTGGCAATGTCTTCTCCCAAAAGGGTTTTCAGTGGAGTGCGCTGCTTTCCAGATTTCCAGTTAGTTACATTGTCGATAATCTCTTTACCCTTGGTTCCTTTATTATCAGTAGTCTGAATGTCAGAAGCACGTTCCGTTTGTTCGATCCCAACCTCGGTTTGGACTGGTATTTGATTCGGGAATGGTTGATTTTCCATAACAGGTTTCAGGGCCATGCTCAGGGTTTCTTCTCCCCGTGATGCTCGAGGATGGTTTGAGTCAGTCGTAGGTTGTGCATCTGAAGTGGCTGACATGGCTGCTCCATGAACCAAAAACAAGGAAATCCAAGTTAGTCACAAGGCACGAATTTCCCACCTAGTTTCGGTACAACAAGCAATAAGAAAAATGTACGAAATATATTTTTTTTTTTTCTTTGAAAACGATGATTGTCGAGGTTTTGATTAACAGATTCCTCAAAAAATGTGAGTAATGCTCACCAGGTTTTACTATCAGCTGGTCGCCCGAACGACAGAGAACCATTGCAAACAATAAAAAGCACCATTGGATCACTTTGAAAGAAGGCTCAACTGAAATTCGTGTGCATGCATATATATTTTTCTTCCTACGGTTTATTCCTTTTACTATCACGGTAAACATATAAAGCAAATAAACTACACAAAGCCAACAAAAATCTTACACGAGACGTACCTGAAAATGATCCCCAGTTGACGTCAAGACTGCCATTTTGGCTACCCGAATCGACAATAGCATCGATAGTTGGAATTCTGACATGATGCTTAATTACTCCATCCCCTCCATTATTGCAAGAAGTTTCGTCAGTAAACTTTTCATCAACGCAGTGATTAACAACAGCAGAAGTGTGGCAAGATGATTCAACATCTTCACCACTACGTTGTGACTTACGCAGGGCCTCTTTCTGTAAGTGACAGACACTAATATCTCCTGAATCAGATATCTTCTCACCTTTTTCTTCGTCTGAGTTTTTTATTTTCACGTCTTTGTCGATTTCACTCCTTGATATGTTGACATCTATATTAGACGAATTGGCATCAGACATTTGATTTGGCTCTCTGATAGAGTCGACTTCACTGGAACCCGAAGTTACTTTTTCAGGAATTTCTACATCTGCAGACATAGATTCCAAAACTTCATCAATAACCCCTTTCAATTCATCACTAGCACGTTTTAGAGCAAAGACCTCTTCTGTCACATCTTCAGGTGTCTCATTACGTGAGTTCATGCAGACGGACTTGTCCGTATTGGATACGAAATCTTCATTGGATCCCGCAGCTTTGACTTTTCCAGGAATTTCTACATCATTAAGCCTCTCGTTTTCGTTTTCAACGCCAACAGTTTCCATCAGTGTCGCCTTCATTGCTCCATCAGCAGACATGAAATCCGAAACTTCATCACTAAGCCCTTTTAATTCAGAAATAGTATCTTCCAAAACAAGAATTTCTTCTGCCACGTCTTCAGGTGTCTCAATACGTGAGTTTCTGCTGACGGACTCGTCCTTATTGGATACGAATTCTTCATTGCTTTCTGATTCGGTAACCAGCTTCCCGGACTGTTCAGAGGATTGTATCATATTTTGGTCAACAGATTTCTCACTCTCCGATGCGGCAGTAACTGAGTGGTTCACACCAGCTTCCGACAAGTCGTTCTCACTGTCCACTCTTTGAGCAGTTTGGAGCTTATTGTCCTTGAGAAGATCAGATGTACTTAAGTTATCGGTGCCTGAAATGAAAATGCACTTTTTTGAGGAACCTTAAATTTCAATTGCAACTTCTATAAACATTAAACAGTTAGGAAAAGGATTAAGATCGTGAAAAAAATATCAGTTGAGCTCACTCTTGCCAGAACTGCCACAGATAAGTTGCGTGATTGATAGCTAAATGCTAACCCACATTCAAAATGTCGATATTTGTTTTTTAGGGATTGACAAAAGTAGAATCCCACGAAAGAAATCCGAGATAGAGCAGTAAGCACACCGTCAAAAGATAGCTCACATGACAAAGCATATCCAGTTCAAACCAAGTAGAACTCCTAAACGGAAACAGCTTTTAGTCTAACCTTATTGTCTCAACACCTGCGGACTACTTCAGTCATTATAGCACAATACACACACACGAGCTTTGACAAATATACATCAAGTAAAGAAACATCTTACTATTTATCGTTCAAGAGTCATTAATGACTTAATGATTAGTCATAACAAGTCAAAAATAACTTTGTAGTCTAAATGACTAACCCATTTGAATTAGGATAATTATGAGAAATAAATGCCTATACGAGATAAAATGTACTCACCAGCGGGAACCTCTCCAACAGGCTCGTTGTCGTCCATCTCATTCCCATTTTCCATAGAATAAAACCGTTGCATGACACCATCGGAAGCCACTCTACTGATGGTAGCCGCATTTTCATTGATATCGGAAGCAGCATCTGTATAAACATCTTCATCCAATCTAATAGATCCACTTGATCCACTGCGAACACCACTGCTACTCAGCATGCTTATAGTTCTCTCCACAACAGTTCCACCTTCCACTGCAAAAAAGTTACAAACCCATTTCAATAATACTCCAAAAATTCATTTTACAATCACGACATTAACCCAACGCCTCAAGGGCTCCCGTATATAGCTGGGTAAGGAGGGGTCAGCTATATGCAGCCTTGCCAATGTGTTGTTAACACAAGGATACTGTTTCTATTAGGGTTTGATATGGTAAAAATTCATTTTACAACAACAACATTACCCCAACCCTCAAGGGTTCCTCAAATGGCGGGTTAAGGAGGGGTCAGTTATACGCAACCTTGCCAATGTGTTGTTAAGAAAGAGAGATTGTTTCCAAATTAAATTACCCAAAATGAAAATTGCATCAAGCATAGCGCCAAATGACGGCTACTTCACAATATCATCATACATAACAAAAAGCAATTACTTCACAAAAAAATAAAAGTAGAAGAAACAACATTTACTTGTGGCTTTGAGCTCATCGACGGAGTCAAGTTCACCAACATGACGGTCAACATGAGTCTTGTCTCGTGCACCATCATCGAGTCTAAACCCTTCAATGGTTCCACAAACCCTCTTATGAGCCCTCCTATGCCTAGAACTTGGATGAGAATTCGGAAACGACCATCCACATTTATGACATACATGTAGTCCTCCATGCCCATTATTCCCTTTTCATCCAAAAATCAAACAACACCAACAAAAGTCAACACAAATCCTTTTTTTTTCATTTACGCATTTCCTTCAACAATTAGTAGTCAACACAAAGTAATATCAACAAGTTAAATTACGGAAATTCGAGGTATTACAATCAAACCCCCTAATAACATCAACTAAACGACAATAAGTCAACACATTTAGACAAAACCAAATGCTAAACTTCAAATATATCAAGATTTTAAGTACCAATTAACAAAATTTATGCAACAAAAAATGTAGAACAGTTACATTTATGATATGAATATAGAAATTAATCAAAGACCCAGATGACAGCCTGAGTAACTCAGCACGAGTCTCTTGTAACACCGTCTTTACACTAGAATCCGCACCTCATTGAATGATAGCAATAAATGAGACATACAAGTGATATAAAGTCGTTGCACGCCAATTTTATTTGATAATTTATGTTTATTAGTAGCATTTAACACAATGTATATCATTAACATCAACTAAATAACTTAAAAGTCAACAAATTTACATTAAACCCATGTTTAAACTTCAAATTTATCAACATTTAAGCACCCATTAACAAAATCTAAGCAAAAATAAAAGAATGTTAAAAAAATTACACGTATAATTAAGGTATGAAAATAGAATATAATCAAAGACGCAAATGACAAAACCTAGTGATTGAGCATCTATACGACATATAACAACTTTATAATAGCTTCTGCACCTTAATTTAAGACAATAGTATGCCGTAAAACGGTTTTATTTGATTATTTAAACACAATGTACGTCAAAAGCATCAACTAAATGACTTAAAGTCAACAAATTTACACCATTACTTGAGTGTTTAAGAATGAATACAGCATACGACGACTTTATAATAATTTCAGCACATCAGTACGTCATAAAACGGTCTTATTCGATAATTTAAACAATTAAACACAATGTACATCAACTAAATGACTTAAAGTCAACAAATTTACACCAAACCCATGTCTAAACTTCAAATGTATCACCATTTAAGCATTAATTAACAAAAAAATTAAGCAAAAAAGTGTAGAAAAATCACATTTACATTACAAAATTAGAATTTAATTAAAGACCCAAATGACAAACCTGAGTGATTAAGCAATTTATGATCTTGGGTTTCCATTATTTGAACAAAAGATGGAAACTTTTTTGAGAATAAAGTCAGCAAATAGTTGAGCAAAAGAACAAAAGTAGTGCAGAAAAAACAACTAAAGTACTTGTAATAATAAATAACTAAAAAATAAAGGAAGCATGAGAAGTTATTATTACTGGCAAATTCTTATTTAGGACCGTTTTAATATAAAGGAGAAAAAAAAGAGAAAGTTTTTGGGTGTAATTTTTATTAAGGAAACATATAATTTGGTGCATGCTATTTGGGACATGGTATCACGTTTTTTATTTCGTGGGTCTCAACTCTTGTGTCATGACTTTTTTTTATGAACGTCTTGCCATTGAATAGTCCTCGATTTGTATTTATATATCGACACCATACGGTATTTCATTCCCGAAATAAAATTGGATATCGTTTGTATTGTGATTCTTTTGAACTGTTAGTTTTTCGAATTGAAATGTACTCACTCCCAAGCCGAGCCAAATCACCCACTAATCATTTGGGCACTATTAATATGGGTAGAGAATCTTTGATATTATTTGCAATATATAAGAAATCATATAGATACGTGAGATCTTGATTGATTTATTATAATGAATACAACAAAAATATTATTATAATATTTTTGGCCGAGGACATGTGTCAGCAAGAACTGTCATGGTGATTAACATCTTTTATTAAAAATTATTCATGGTATTTTTAAAGGGCAAAATATTTATTTTAATAACAAACTTAATTTTGCAAAAAAAATAAGTTAGTTGACAAAATTATGTCTACATTTTTGTAAATTTTAGAGAAAAATTTAACAATTTAAATTATTTTAGTAAAATAACTCGATCATAACTCAAATCAATATTAAAAAAAATAAGTTAATTGACAAAATTAAATCTACATATATGTTACTGTATAAATTTTAGAGAAAAACTTAATACGGAGTATTTTAAATTATTTTTGGTATAATAACTCGATGATAACTCAAATCAATATCGATATCAATATTCAATATACATATAAAAATTAATTAATTAATACCCTATCCCTACCCTTTTCCTTGCCCTACCCCTTGGCCCTTCCTCTTCTGCTTTACACAAGTACGTACGGAGTGAAACTTAACAAAAATTATTCAGTCAAATTTAACTAGAAAAATCACCACAATACTCTTCATAGTCTATTATTTTTCATATAACAATTACTATTAGAAACTAATGTTTATATATGGTTGCAAACCAAATATAAAATTTTATAACACACCTACATAAATAAGAGTCTACCTACGATCTAAAATTGAGGAATAAACCAAATTGCCGGATTTCTCGAGGGAAAAATATCATCGCCATCGTACAATTGCCGTTTCTCATCACATTTGAAGTCGTATATTCCTATATCAAGTCCCGCCATACTTGGGGTGCATAACCAATAATCAGCCATATCATCGGTGAAATAAATATGACTACGTTTCAAACACTTGTCCGATGTCACCAAAACACTTGTCGAGTAGTTCTCCCCAACAAACAATGTCACATTATCCAAATCTTGTGTTTACGATCAAGTATGAAAACCTTAAAACCGAGTGTCGTATAAGGGTAATCTTTACCCTCAACGTCCTCCGTATCGGTTAGATCAAGTGAATCTTGCTTAAATCTTGCACCATGAGAAGATCACAACCAGATTGTACCAAATACAGTGCTTTATCCCCGGCTAAGCTGTACTCCTTGAAAATTTTGGGGTCACTTGGTATCGGCGAATATTCAATTGGTCTAATAATCTCGCGACTCTGAAACTCCTTTACATCCCAATGCACAATTGATCCATCATCATATAAACCAAAGACATAATCACCCATAACGACAGCATCAAACATTCCACCATTTTCCTTGACGATTATTGATGTCCACGTCGGATCTCCATGCCTCGCGAAAGCTAGGCACTCGTTCATATGATAAAGTGCAATAATAACAAACTCGTGACGATCACCTTGAGACACTTTAATCACAATGAGCTTGCTCAGAAAACAATGCATAAACCAATCAAATATATTTTCTTCGCTAATTTTGCATCTACAATATCCCTGCCATATTTCAAATCATCCATTCCATAATCATATATGGGTTCCAAAGACGGGAAGGAAATACGAGCTTTAGTGATTGGATTAAACAGTTTGACATTGAGGTCACGACCAAGCATAGCAATCCAACCAAGCCGAACCCCAACACCTTTTTCCCAAAGTTTGTGGGAGATTCAATTGATAACACTTACTATCGCTAATATTAAACAACTTGCGAGCACAACTAGGATTGTCGTTAGTGTTCTCGGCAAGTAAAAGCCATGGCACCGGTGATTTAGCCCTCCATTGGTGCTTTATTAGGGAGGAAGAACGATTCCAAGGCACCGGTGATTGAGCCCTACATTATACCACCTGTGTTATTATCACCACAGACAAAACTCGATAATTTTACATAAAAACTCAAGAAAAGTTTACTTATTACTTGAAAAATATTACATAGTGTACAAAAAATTTACATTCTAACTCATATATTTCATATCTACCTTGAAAACATTGTGTAAATTTATTTCTAATGTATCATTGTTAACTTATTAAATTATTAAGTACCTAGCTCGATAAATTTTCCAAATAGCTCTGAAATTTAAGATGCAAACTCGAAAACTTTTTCATAAAACTCAAAAACTACATAATGTCCGTTGTACCATGCTCATATACTACTGGTGGTATAATGTGTTAGCTCGCTCGTTTTTTAATGTTTTGATGATGACAATGTTTTATGTATGTTGCTTTGCTGTGATGGTATGTTAGTGGTTGTGTTCGCAACTACAAGTTTGACTAATGCTGAGGAAAGATTGAAGATGAAGATAAGAAGTTTAGTTGTTAAGTGTTGTGTAAGATGG
>JAUEKU010178156.1:0-10549 GCA_032274805.1 Gypsophila paniculata | reverse complement strand
TTTTTTTTTTTCGGTAGGTATTCGGGAAAATGATCTCTTATCGGAAGACTAATATGATGAACGCTAGATCGTCTTTTTTTAGACTTTAAGTTCACTTTTAGTTTAAGTGTCTTAATCTTTAAAGGAAAAAAAAGAAGGGATTTTCTATGTTATACCCTCAATTATCGACTTTTCCACGTTGTACCCATACTTTTTTCAAAAACCACATTATACCCCTAAAATATGTTATTATTTCTAAACCGTGACCAACCGTCAAATTTGACTGTTAAGTTATGATATGACTTGATGATGTTGTCTAATTATGATTAGCAAAATGCTAGTAAGATTTTAAACCACAAATAATGTGTATATTTAGTCTTCTTTCTCTCAAAATTGTTCATATTCGTCTTCTTCTTCATGCCCTAATTACTATTTTACTGTCAATCATTATCTTTACATATTCTTTTACTTCTTCATACTTTAATTATTGTTTAAATTATCACTTATCCTCTTTGAAGATATAATGTAAATTACTAAATTTGGTTGCTTTTATAAGATTATAAGATGATATAACTATTGTTTTGATGCATCAATAGAGCGACTTTCAAAAATGAGGATAAATAGTGAGGTTTTTTTTGGGAGAAAGATGTTTAAGGGTTGATTATTGATAAAGAGTCGATTTTGAGGAAAAATTTAAGAATGTTGGCGGGAAATTAGGCTAAAGTACAGATTAGAGTGATGCCATAACACAATCCTCAACATACATGTGATGCCACGTCATCATTTAACGGCAAAATTTGACAGTTTCATGCTAATAGTCACGGTTTATAGATAATAACACAGTTCAGGGGTACAAGATACTTTTGAAAAATGTAAGGGTACAACGTATAAAAGCCAATAATTGAGGGGTATAACTTAGAAAATCCCAAAAAAGAAAAAAAGTTATTGGGCTTGTGAGTAGTTGGGTCAGAGACTCAGAGTGGATGTTGGGCTAAATGAAAGGGCAAATGTAGTCTGCTTTAAGTGATCCATGTAAGTTCTTTTTGTTTGGGTTTATTCTTCTTGGGCTAAAAACGTAAGTCATTAGACTTTGTAAGATCTTTTTGTTTACCTTAATAGGGCCCAACTAAAATCAATCACTTATGTGGGCCTATGTTGTATGGGCCTGACATAGCCCACGAAAGCACAGATAATGGGCTGGGCCCAACTAACCCTTTCGAAATGCGCACATATATAGCCTATACAACCAAGACAACGGTGCCTAGGTCGAGCCAATAAGGCTTGACCCGTTAGCAGGTCAGCTCGGCCAGGCGCGATCGGGTTTTAGGAGTAACTAACAGTATAGAAAAAGGCAAGTTTGGTGGATAATATCGAGGAACAGGAAGGAGTGGTTGATTTGATGGGCTTTTAGATGGATAACAACGTAAGATGATAAATGAGGCATTTTAGTTGAGTAAACGGCACAATCTATCCATATCTTGTGACTTGTGAGTCACCAATTTTGTCTTTTAAGTGGGTACTATAACTAGTTGCGTTTAATTTAACGATTGAGTCACACTCGTAATGTGCCCCTTGGGACATTAGGTATAAAAGTGATGTGTTACTTGATTGACAACAAACGGATATAAACCAACTCTTATAGAGAATCAAAGTTAGTCCCCTCGTCAGGTTTTTTAATTTTAATCCCGCCCAATTCTTTTAGAAGACTCATTTTCCAACCCACAAAATATATACATAGGTTGGCCGACAGACTAACCGGGGCCAAATCCTTACTTAACCAACCAGACCCGAACCTGCCTCCAAACAAGCCGGTTCTAAATCGTGCCAATAAGACCCGACCTGTCCAAACCCGGCACCACGACACATAGCCTAGTCTACTGAGTACCAAATTCATAGGATGCACATGAATAGGTCTGCACAGAAATTTCCTTACTTGAATTTCCCAAGTCATCAATGACTCAGTAGAACATGTGCAAGTAGAAATTGTACCATGTATGATGTATATCAATTGGAAAATGCAAGTGGAGTAGTGGACTGACTCATTATAATTCCACCATTAAAAATCTCTTACATTTAGATTTTAAAATAGGGACCACTCTCTATAGATCAATCATCTTACTGTATATAACCATAGCTATGATATGAAGTTTTACAGCATTGTTGTAGAGCATTTATGAACATTTTATGTAAACACTTATGATGAGAAAAATGCTTCTTAGAAACATTCTAGGAATCGTACGATGATTTAAAACACTTAGAAATATCTTTAACGTGTGCTCTATAGACGTATATTGTTACGTGGAAAGACTGGAAGCTGAGTTGTTTAGACACCGTTACAGGACTATTAGTTGTCCTTGCCCTGATAACCCAGTGGATTGCTGCTCGCCCACTTCCATTGATCTCTACACATATCATCAATGTTGTATTTCGCCCTGCAATCCGTCATATACACAAATTAGATGACGTGATAAACCCAAGAACTCACAGTTCCACACGCCAAATTTTCAATTCACGACATATTGATCCACTTAACGACATAATAGCCATAAAAACGTTTTAGAGACATTGATTTGGGGGAACTTACTTCCAACCGAGCTCTTTAGCTGCCTTCTCTGTGGAAGCGAAAACCTTCTCGGCATCTCCTGGTCTCCTAGGACAGTTTTTGATCGGGATTGTCTAATAGTAAAAGAAGAATTCCAAAATCCTTGTAAGTTCCATTTATCAATTAATGATCAATTCAAGAGGAAAATGATGAACTACTCTGTACCTTGTTAGATGCCTTCTCAAATGCCTTCACCATTTCCAGGACTGTAGCACCGTAACCCGTTCCCAAATTTATTGCAGTGCAACCTGGAATAGAATGAGACTTTCGATCAATAAATAGGTTGATATATACAGAAAAGTATGCATTATTTGGTTGATTGAATTATCTCAAGTTTATTGCAGAAATCCATAAATAAGCACCTATATCGTCTGTTTTGAACAACTTTCTAAGGGCTGCAACATGACCGTCAGCTAAGTCCATCACATGGATATAATCTCGAACCTGTTCCAAGAATAAAAAGCCTGATTTATTGAGGTTAACGACATGGCACGATAATGTAATGAACGAGTAAATATAACAGCAATTGTATTGCATACCGCAGTACCATCCTTCGTGTCATAATCAGTACCATAGACATTAAGCTCAGGTAGCCTTCCAACAGCAACTTGTTGAATGTAAGGCATAAGATTGTTTGGTATGCCTTTGGGATCTTCCCCAATTTCACCGCTCTCGTGAGCCCCGACTGGGTTGAAGTACCTTAGAAGAATGATGTTCCATTCTTTATCTGCTTTCGATATGTCTCGTGCAATTTCTTCGAGGTAGAGCTAAAATTTGAAATAGTATTGAATTTACTAAGCAAATAACAATCGAAAGAAAACATAGCTAGAAATAACATATCGGTGTCTTTAGTCACCTTGGTGCGGCCATACGGGTTCAAGGCCTTCAATTCAAAATCTTCCACACACGGGATTTCCTTTGGCTGGCCGTAGACAGTCGCTGACGATGAAAAGACCAGCTACACAGCCACACAATTTGATCCAGACATTATTATGTGAACCAATCAACAAAACATAACATGTTATGAACATGTTATTAGTTATTACAATCACAGCATAGTATGTTATTGTAATAGTCAACTAATATGATTATGGCCTTATGGGACATTATTTTTTGCATTAAGGGAGTAATCATCAAAATATGATTCTAACAGATTCCGAACGTAGTCATAAGTGTCATTTCTAATTGACTTTATAACCTCCTCAATTATTCGATTTGAATTTGGGATACGATAACTTCATCTTAAGAGTCAAATTTGTCCATGGACCCATGGTACTAAGTCAACAAGCTAAGATCTGACTATAAAAGTTTCACTCAACTCGTACTAGACCTAAATTGTCCAAAATCTGCCATAATTCAATTGTTTAGGACATGTTCTTTAGGAGTTAGAGTCGAATCAAACCGTACTGAAATATATTTATTAAAGTTGTACTGAACTTATAGAACACGTTCTTTTAAAGTAGTTCGATTTACGACGAAAAGCTCTAGTTGAAATTACAAGCCCCACAAATGGGATTAGTGGACCATGGAGCACATAATTGTGAAATTGGTATCAATGCTGTATTGTGGTCGGAGTATAAAGCATGAACAAGTAATCAATCAATAGTCAATTTAAAGACTAATAGAAAATAATATACTAAAGCACTAACAAACATGAACCACCCACCAAAACAAAGTTTTCAAGTCAATTAATCTTATATTATTCTCATGTCTATCCCACAAAATATTAAAAAAACTCATCCCATCTGATCCACCAACCTTTAAACTTTTCGATAATATTTGTATTAAACTGTGTGACGCATTAGACGGATTTTAATTTATGAAACATAATTACTTTAAAGTTTTTCGTAAATATAATTAAATAAAATGTGACCATTGTTAAAACGTAGTCACATTTTACACAATAATGATTACGATAAATATTAAAATGGTCACGTTTTACGCATTAAAAAGTTGTATGACCGTTTGTCAGATGGTGTCACACGAGTTTTTGCCTAACTTTTAGAAAACTGAATTTATACGAATGAGGTCTAATTCCAATGAGTAATACAAAATATAAAACAATACAAAAACATTACCTAAAACAAAAGATAAATCACCTAAAAAGAAACACACAGACATCGATCAAAATAGGTGGATCGAACAATCATATCAAACAATGAGTAATTTCCCGTTCTATTCAACCAAATTCCAGCTTACTCGAATTCACCAGCCAATTCTGAATATAATTTTATTTTTCATTCCAGACAATTTTAATCCAACAAAACCGACTTAGGTAGGAAATTAAAGGAACATGTGGAGTGAATGTAAAGAGGACAAAAACGCACCTTCTTACAGTTGTACTTAGCCATGACTTGGTATAAATTGATAGAACCGATCAAATTATTATCAAAATAACGAAATGGATATGCCACGCTCTCTCCTACTGCCTTCAACCCCGCAAAATGTATCACCGCATCAAATCTGCCATTATTCAACCCATTTTTTTTAATTACAGACATTCTCATTTAAAACGGATATATCCGTCCTAAACTTAAAACGAGTCAAATATTAAGAATAAGACAAAAACAAAACGCATAGGAAAAACAAAAAATTTGTCTTATATACACAAATGGGGTGATACTTTACATATTTTATTATTAAGACAGATATATCTATCTTAGTGGAGATGTACTCTTTTAATTATTAAACTACACTAATTCTATTATTATGGAATCAAAGACTTTCGTGTTCCTTTTGATTTTATATTACGATGGAATAAACTAAAATGACTATCGGATTGATTTCGAGTTTTACGATTTTTTTTTGTTATAGCTTGTTCAGAAGTAGATTTTAGAAACAGGCTCTTTATTTGCAAACGGTAAGACTATGTTCATCTAAATGATAAATGTTATTGATGCTTTCCTCTCTCAGATCGTCTCCCATAGGACTATTTTATCGGTAAGACGTGTATGATAATCAAAGAAACCACCTCAAAATGTGAGTTATAATTCCTTCTATGTGAGAGGTCTTATTATAAGTTTTACTTATAACCTTAACGTCATCCACTTAAAAAAAACAGTCTTACATAATATTTACCTAGAATGAAATTTTTCCCACGGTCCCACTAAACGATCAATTTTCCTTTAAATTGTTTTACATTTTTATTTTACGTGACTTTTATCCAAAGAAACTCATATAAATAGGTAATCGCACTTGAAATACAAAGACGTAAAAGTAATTTATGTGCAAAAGTACTCTGTAAAGTCTAAACCAATAGCATTTATTTCTCCTAAAATTTAATTTTATGCTAAATTTCACATATAAATGATAAAATTATCGTCAAATTGTTTAAAAAAAAAAAAAAAGACAAAGAAAAAGATGAAAATTACCTGTTGGCAGAAAACAAGTTTTCAATATCCTCTCGATTCCTAAGATCACCCTAAAAACAATCACAAAATTCAAACCCGTAAGTCTTCTATAAAACCGTCTTATAAATCACGAGAAAGTATAATACCATCCTACCAAAGAATCAAGCTAAACTTCTCAAACAAAAAAAAAACACATAAAAATTCCAAACAAAAAAAAAACAACCAACAAAAAATTACCAGATGAAAGTCAAGATTCATGGAGAATTCAGGACCAACTAAATTACGAACACGATTAACAGCTTCTTCACAAGAATTATCAAGATTATCTACGATGACGACTTTGAACCCGGCTTTTAGTAGTAGAAGCACACAGTGTGTGCCTATAAACCCGGCGCCACCGGTCACCAAAATGTTTCTCATCTCCGACCCCATTGCTTACGTATTCGAAGACGAAGACGAAGACGGGTTTTATTTTTTATTTTATTGAGAGGGTAAAACAGGGTAAAAAAAAAATGGAAGAAAAAAAGAGAACAAGTTGTGAAGAAGAATAAGAAGAAGAATGTAATGAGGGATGATATATAATATGCTTGTATTTATATCACATGTGTGATGTGTGTATAATTTATTTATATTTATATTTTATTTTATTATAATAATAATGAATTTTTTTGGGTAAGAAGAGAAGTTGAGATAAGGATAATATATTGGATAAATTTTTGGTGGGGTATAGTAAGTTTTTTTGTGTAGTAATTTCGGTGTTAATAAATTGATTTGATATATATATATATACTCCGGGTATGTCCCATTTTAGAGATATACGGAGTACATGATTGAATATTTAATGTGTTTATGTTGGTTTATGAATTTTTAGATAAGATCGTTGTGACTTTGTAATAAGTATATTCACTATATTGTATAGAGATTATTTATTGTTGTTAAATGAAAATTTGAAGCAATCATTAAATCGTTAGACATATAAGATCTCTTAGCCTAGTACAAAACATAGAGTAGTTAGGATTATGGGTGGTCAAGGGTCGAGTCGGGCTGGACCGTTGGAGAGTTGATTGACTAAAATTAACCTCAAAACTTGCAATGGCAGGAACTGCGAGGTCCCAGGTTCAAGCCTCCGGAAGCGCACCACGCGGGTATCACGACGGCCCCTGGTAAAGGAGTGGTTTACATGGTACAGGTGGTGACGTCGGAATGTCTGTGTCCACGGGAAAAAAAACCTCCTGTTTCCCCCCCAAAAAAAAAAAAAAAAAAAATAGCTTGAGCCAGGCCCTTCGTGTGAGAAGGGTCAATCTTTAGAGGACAATCATGCGATTCTTTGTCTAAATCATTTTTAGGTAAATGTAATAATCTTATCTAAAGTGAGCAAGAGGATCTTGGCTCATCTAAAGTTGTACACTATTACGTTATCTTTTGCTATTTTATAGTACTTTGTACTTGATTTTATCTATAACTTATAACACTCAACTTATATTTTTACTTAACCTAAAATCGTGATCAATCAGCGTACTTATTTTAATACCTCAATATGTCTTTAAATCCAATTTAAAAACTTAAACCAAAAAAAGGATTTTCATCAATTGGTTGAGATGGTGAATAGTGGTTGGTGTTTCTAATTTGCTTGGATGTTAATCAACAATGATGATATATCCAATTTAGGTACACTTTGGTATGCCAAATTGTCTTTCAAAATTACTCTTTGCATATATCACCAATCATTATAACCTTTTTATATTATACTCTACGGAATAATATTTACACGTTTCCAAATTAATATTTCGTTTCAATCATATATAGATGATAACTGATAAGTGAGATTGCGTGTTGCGATAGCAATATCATCTTTTCACATATATTTTTATTTTCTCTCTCATTTTCGGGCACCATATCCTACTTGTGAGAAGGTGATACCAAAATTCGACGGATCAATGCCACCAAATGGCATCCTATTATTATTCTATTCAAATCTCCGATTCTATCAATTTCTTTTAAATCATAAAATTATTACGAAGTACTATATTATAAGACGATATATAATAAGACGATATTTTGTAAGAATCTGTTACGAAAGCAAAATTGGCAGGTAGGCAAAGTTTATCGGTATTTCTGTTAAAAGGGGAGAGTCCACAACAGCAAATGTAGGAGACTTTATGCTTACGGCAATTGCATGTACGCAAATTCTCATTTATGACAGTCGTAATTTGCGACGAGATTATGTTACCATTTTTTGCTAAAATATTACCACTTTTGACAAGGGCTTTATTACATATTACAATATTTTATCGTAAATGATAACGTTTTACCAAAAAATGGCAACATATTCCCATCGTAAGCTTACGATGAAAATAAGTCCGTCTTAAGTGAGATTGATATGTAACACTAATCCAATCCACTACGTGACCTGTTATCCACGTTCTTTGGGCCCACTCAGTTTCTTTGATGTACTAGCGTAGAAATTCGATGACATGGGGAAGTGTGAAAAAGGAACATACATCGGATCCGATGTATTCCTTCAAGTTAGTGTTTTTCTGAGTTTTACCATAAAATTTTTGACCTACCTATAAACACATTATACAAAACTCAAAAATTTTATAGGAATACTCATAAACTTTTAAACAAAACTCAAAAACTTAAATCATAATGTAATACATCGGATGTATAATCCACGTATTGGAGGGAAGTAGGGGTCGAGATATAATTGAAAATTCAAAAAAATCGTTACACTTTTATCGTGAAATAACAAAATGTTTCTTTGTATTTGTTTTTCTTTAGTATAAATTATGAGATTGCTAAAAATGTAGATGAATTACGAGATGGAGTAACAAAAATTTTCTTTGGAATTTAGGCGGGGGAGTGTGGTAAGGTAACGTAAATCGTATAAGAAGTATTTTATGAAAATGTCACAAATTGACTGGTTGAGACGAAAAAAGAACGTTCGGATAGATCCAAAATATGAGATGCGTGATTTTTGTTTGTTTAAGACCCATTTTGGTACAATAACTTAGCATCATTAAGTAATGTGAATTGTAGGGTAGATCCAAAATATAAATTGCCCTTTTCTCATCTTGGGAAAGAAAAATGGAACTTAGCTTTTTTAGGGCTGGGTGTCCTAAAGAGTTGTATGTATTTTTTTAAAATTTGGGGGTTACTCCTTTTGGTTACCGTTATGTTTTAGGGTACTCCTAAAGACATGTTAAAATTGACTCGATTTAATGAGGTTGAATAGAGATGAGTAATTCACAACATGATGTAGTCAAAATATGACTTGGAATCCTAAATGACTTGACCAGACCAAAACATGGATGCACTACTTAATGTGATTACAAATGACTTTGCATGAGTATGAATGTATGATATACGATGTTGTTTATTACCTCCAATATCATCAAGTAAGGATCCTCTCCATTTTTTTAGAGAAATTTGTTATCGAGTAAGACATTGATTCATCTAACAAAGAGGAGAAATAGAGAGGATCCTTACTCAACGAAATGTTGAGCCCTTTAGCAATTCAACTATCAAGAATTGAGATCAAAGTAATCTATTTTCATGGATAATAATCTGAGGAACTGCCAACAACAAAAAGCTTAAGAATGTCCATACCTATGGCTCACTTTGTAAATTGCACAAGTCCAACTCCTTCCGTTTTCTAATAGTGCCGAACTCATGAACCTACAGAGAGTAGTATTCGACAAAAGTACATGCTAAAAACAGTACAAGAACCCGGCTGTCAATGGACAAGACCGGACCTCATAATTGATCATCCCTGAAATTTAGCTTGGATACGCGTCTCAACTTTCGTGCCTGAATAAAAACTACTTATCGAAAAAATTGGTTAACGCTAGCTTAACCTTAACAAAGTAATTACATCATTAATCATTCACAAGCTTAATTCCCCACCACAAATCTTCACACTCCCACATATGAGAATTCACAGAAGTAATGTTATCAATCTTATGGCCGTGGCAGTCGTTCTTCGGAGCAATATGAAAACATGGTTCGGAAGAAATCCCTCGTTTACACGAGGGATAATGGGCACTGACTCCATCAATTTTATTCAAAACCCAAGGGTTTAACCCGGCCAGACCGTGTGCAACATACCCAAAGGTGGACTGACCACTTGTTACCACAACATCACACAGACTGAGCAAATACATCTCTGCCCATGCCTTCATATTATGTACATTGTCGCCGAATTTCTGAAACCCTTCATGACTAGGTTGGTACACGCCGATCAAGTCTCCTGTACTCGTGGGTTTTGTCCAATACATGTTCCTTAATTGTTCCGAAAACTGAGGGTACAGTGAAGAAACTAGGACAGCATTCGATTTTGAAGACGAGTTTTGTGCAAATGAATTGTCTGTTGCAAATGAAGGCAATATGTGATTGTTAAGTGTACAGTCTAATATTTGCGTCATGATTTGATCATAGGCTAGTTTCTCGTCTGAATGTGGGAAGGCTCGGATTTGTAGTCCGATTTTGGTGTCGGCTTTGGCTAAGTAGGCCTGGTAGAATCGGGTTATTAGTCCCCAAGCTTCATTTGATGGGTTGAATAAGTAATGACCCAACAGATGAAAAACAGAACCCTTTTGTGGGAACATTCTGTTTAGTT